>CM076676.1:3482203-3632523 GCA_038501925.1 Xenopus petersii | reverse complement strand
TTGGGACAGAATGTTCTGTTATACAGATAGCTAGAATCTCAGCTGCCATAAAGCAGGACAGGACTGCTGCTTACAATGGGGATCAGATAGGATCTGTGCAGCCACTGGGACAGAATGCTCTGTTATACAGATAGCTAGAATCTCAGCTGCCATAAAGCAGGACAGGACTGCTGCTTACAATGGGGATCAGATAGGATCTGTGCAGCCACTGGGACAGAATGTTCTGTTAATACAGATAGCTAGAATCTCAGCTGCCATAAAGCAGGACAGGACTGCTGCTTACAATGGGGATCAGATAGGATCTGTGCAGCCACTGGGACAGAATGTTCTGTTATACAGATAGCTAGAATCTCAGCTGCCATAAAGCAGGACAGGACTGCTGCTTACAATGGGGATCAGATAGGATCTGTGCAGCCACTGGGACAGAATGATCTGTTATACAGATAGCTAGAATCTCAGCTGCCATAAAGCAGGACAGACTGCTGCTTACAATGGGGATCAGATAGGATCTGTGCAGCCACTGGACAGAATGCTCTGTTATACAGATAGCTAGAATCTCAGCTGCCATAAAGCAGGACAGGACTGCTGCTTACAATGGGGATCAGATAGGATCTGTGCAGCCACTGGGACAGAATGATCTGTTATACAGATAGCTAGAATCTCAGCTGCCATAAAGCAGGACAGGACTGCTGCTTACAATGGGATCAGATAGGATCTGTGCAGCCACTGGGACAGAATGCTCTGTTATACAGATAGCTAGAATCTCAGCTGCCATAAAGCAGGACAGGACTGCTGCTTACAATGGGGATCAGATAGGATCTGTGCAGCCACTGGGGACAGAATGATCTGTTATACAGATAGCTAGAATCTCAGCTGCCATAAAGCAGGGCAGGACTGCTGCTTACAATGGGGATCAGATAGGATGAGTTATGAAGCAACAGAATTAAAGGTCACATAACACTTAAAATAGTGTTCCCAGAGATTTTCTGTTAATTGGAATGTCATTATCGTCTGACTGCAAGGAGAGCAACCTGTCCAGCAGGAACAGCCTTGTTTTTGCTTAGAATAACATTATATATATCTATAAAAACCCCAGAGATTTGAACCAGTTTTGCTACAATTCAAACCAAAAAAAAAAAACAACACTTCCTGATTCCAGTAAAGAAATGTGACATTTCCTGGTACAACGTACAAGTCGCGCTGCTATTTAGGGAACCTAATAGCACAATTAGTATTGTGTATTTTCTGCAGCAGCATTGGCTTTGTATGAAAAAAAAATCCCTCCCTCCAGCCGATCTTGCAGCAGGAAAAATACAAATATCTGGTTGCTAGGGTCTGATGTACCGTAGCAACTAGGAAGTGGTTGGCATGAGAGACTAGAAGATGAAGGGGAAAAGTCAATGGAGGATTAACTTGTGTGTTTTGTCTGAGCTGCAGAATGTTACAGGTCATAGTGTGGTTAAAGGGGTGAGTCTGGAACCCCAATAGAACCCCCACACTACAAGCAGGACACTCCGCTGTGATACTGTTTATTCAGGAGACGACCACCGTGTAGCGGCATTAATTGTTGACATTGCAGAGCTAAGGGGGAGACTGCAGTGTTGGGGTTCAGCTTAGGCAGCGCCTCCTGTAGAAAACACTTGACTTTTCTTCTTTCACTTATTCACTTTAAATCTTTCCCTTTTGCTTTTTTGCTTTTAAAGACAAAACAAAAGATCCATTCCAGTGGGTTATTATCTGGGGGTCTGTATTCTACAGGAGATCCTGCCCCTATTTCTCATGCAAAGTTCCCTTCCTGAGCAGCCGGGCCCCCCCGCTGCCCCTCTCAATAGCTTTTTTTATACTTTCCTTTTCCTTTATTTTAAACCACTTGCTCAGAGGCTCAGTTTTCTGCTCTGGTTCTAATTGGGCCGAACCCTTAAAGGAGAATCCGCCGAGGTTCCCAATAACAGATTTTGGGTTAGTTGTCCCCGGGTTATTGCTCTGTAAACTATTCAGCCTATAGAGAACTCCATGGATCCATATTTGTGACATGGAAATTGTATTAATGCAGGTGAGGATATTTTTCCAATTTTAAAAGGACAGGTGTAGAAATAAAAATGCTTATGCCTCATTGCCCTCATTGACAACTGTATTGGTTTGTGTGAGTCCATTGCTGTGCTCCCTTATGTACAGCGCTGTGGAATATGTTGGTGCTGGTAAATGTAACAATTATCACTTTAGGGGCGCACACACCTGCTCAGTCTCCCTCCTGATATCAGTGTGAGGCTCAACATTAGGGCCGGGAGTAGGAGTAGGCAGAAGAGGCAGCTGCCTAGGGCACAATGATAGGGGGGGCGATGGGCAGATACCTCTAAAATTGTTTTCTGATAAACCTGAATCTGTGTTCGCATCCCTCAATCTTACTCCCCTTGCTTCCCTCTATCACTCAGCCCTCCATTGTTCTACCCTATCTCCTTTTAACCTCCCCTTTGTCGATCTCCACCCCCCCCTCCCTCCCTTACTTTCCCTCCCTCCCTCCCCTCTCCTCCGTCACCTTCCCCTCCCTCCCCTCCATCGCTCATCCCTCCCTCCCCCTCTCTCTCCCTCCCTCGTCTCCTCCCCTCCGGCCCCTTACCCTCCCTCCTCTCTATCGCTCACCCCTCCCTTGCCTTCCCTCCCCTCCCTCGTCTCCGACCCTCCTATCCCTCTGTCACTTTCAACTCCCTCCTCTCCGTCGCTCACCGCTCCCTCACCCCAGTCATTCACCCCTCCCTCGTCTCCCCTCCCCCCTGACGCTCACCCCCTCCCTCCCTTTCCTCCCCTCCGTCGCTCTCTGCTCCCTCCCCTCCATCAATCTTCCCGATAGTCGTGGTCGGGCACATGCGTGGGGAAGGGATGGCCGGCCCGCTGGGTTGCCTAGGGTGTCTCGCCAGCCTGGCTCGGCCCTGCTCAGCATGAGTTTGCGTCCCTCAGTCTTACTCCCCTTGCTTCCCTCTATCACTCAGCCCTCCCATTGTTCTACCCTACCTCCTTTTAACCTCCCCTTTGTCAATCTCCACCCCCTCTCCCTTACTTTTCCTCCCTCCCCTCTCCTCCATCACCTTCCCCTCCCTCCTCTCCGTCGCTCACCCTTCCTTCCCTTGTCTCCCCTCCGGCGCTCACCCCTCCCTTCCCCCCTCTCCCCTCCCCTCTCTCCCCTCCCTCGCCTCCTCCCCTCCATCCCTTTACCCTCCCTCCTCTCTGTCGCTTACACCCTCCCTCGATTCCCCTCCGTCGATCTCCACCCCCCCCTCTCCTCCCTCCCTTACTTTCCATCCCTCCCCTCTCCTCCGTCACCTTCCCCTCCCTCCTCTCCTTCGCTCACCCTTCCCTCCCTTGTCTCCCCTCCGGCGCTTCCCCCTCCCTTTCCCCTCTCCCTCCCCTCTCTCTCTCTCTCCCCTCCCTTGCCTCCTCCCCTCCATCCCTTTACCCTCCCTCCTCTCTGTCGCTCACCCCTCCCTCGCCTCCCCTCCATCACTCACCCCTCCCTCCCCCCCTCTCTCTCCCCTCCCTCCCCTCCTCTCTCTCCCCTCCCTCCCCTCCTCCCCTCCGTCCCTTACCCTCCCTCCTCTCTATCGCTCACCCCTCCCTTGCCTTCCCTCCCCCCCTCTCCCCTCCCTCGTCTCCTACCCTCCTATCCCTCCGTCACTTTCCCCTCCCTCCTCTCCGTCGCTCACACCCTCCCTCACCTCCCCTCAGTCATTAACCCCTCCCTCGTCTCCCCTCCCCCCTGACGCTTACCCCTCCCTCCCTTTCCTCCCCTCCGTCGCTCTCCACTCCCTCCCCTCCATCAATCTCCCCCATAGTCGTGGTCGGGCAAATGCGTGGGGAAGGGCTGGCCGGCCCGCTGGGTTGCCTAGGGTGTGTGGCTCGGCCCTGCTCAGCATGAGTTTGTGCTTTGCAGGGGCCCCTGGGTCTGACCAGTGTCTCATGGACCAACTGCATTTATTGTGGCATCTCAATTCCCCTGTGAGGTCTCTGTTCCCAAGTGTCACAGAAACCTCTTCCCTCGGACAAAGTGACTGACCAGGAAGTGAGAAGCTTCTGAGACTGATATAATGAATCTCATGCAAAGCTTCAGTTTTTCAGTTTTGTTCCTTTGTGTGAAACACGATAATAACTAGGAACAGAATTCATCTAAATATACATTTATATATCCTCCTCTCTGGCTCTACAACGTCTGCATCTAGTGGTTTAGCTCTGAAATGTGTCAGGTCTGGTTATTATTAACGGCCCCCCAGATTCACAATTATTTCCTTAATTGAACCCATCACAGAGCATGGCTTATGTTAAATATTGTTTTATGTTCTGGAAAAAGTTAGGGGACTGTTCCTGCTGAATTGTGCTTAGTACAGGGAATACCTATGTACCATAGTTTTATGGGATCTCTCTGTACAGACTATGAGCAAACTTAGGGACTGTTCCTGCTGAATTGTGCTTAGTACAGGGAATACCTATGTACCATAGTTTTATGGGATCTCTCTGTACAGACTATGAGCAAACTTAGGGGCTGTTTCTGCTGTGCTTTGTACAGGGGAATCCCAATAGATTTATCATATATTATGGAATATAAATCAGTGTTACTTTGTACTTGGGAACTTTTGCCCTCAGGCCAATCCTAGAAATACCTGTATATAAGATAAGGCAGATAAAAAAGAGCCTTAAGGCTGGATTAATATAGTGAATGTGTGAGTTATATTTCAGGAACGTTCACTGTACTTTTCGCTGCCCCTTTTACGTGGCATTTTGGCTCCGACTCAGGCGATTCAACAGAAAAACTCTTGGGCTCAGCAATTCAACGTTCTTTTTATATAAGCGGGTTCTGGAGACATGTGCTCCGGCTCAGCCCCCCTCACACAGGGGATTTGTGGACAAAAGGTCCTTTTCAAGAGATGAAGTGCTTTTATCTACAAGGGAAAGAGGAAATGCATTGAGCTCTGTGACACCCCTCTAACACCCTGGAGATGGCGCGTTCCTTTCTGTCATTTATTTATGAGCATGAAATGCAGGGGGAGCCAAACCTTGTGATTTATAAAGGCTCCTTTCTCTTGTTTCCTGGGGGGTCTGCAATGGAAACCTGATCCTGTAATAGGTGTATATTATACTGTGAGTACAGATCCGCTCCCTCCCCCCGCCACCCCCATATCATTTATGCACATAATGTAAGTGTATAATATATAGGTACAGCCCCCCATCTTTCCTCTGTCACCCCCATATCATATATGCACATAATGTAAGTGTATAATATATAGGCACAGCCCCCCATCTTTCCCCTGTCACCCCCATATCATATATGCACATAATGTAAGTGTATAATATATAGGCACAGCCCCCCATCTTTCCTCTGTCACCCCCATATTATATATGCACATAATGTAAGTGTATAATATATAGGCACAGCCCCCCATCTTTCCCCTGTCACCCCCATATCATATATGCACATAATGTAAGTGTATAATATATAGGCACAGCCCCCCATCTTTCCCCTGTCACCCCCATATCATATATGCACATAATGTAAGTGTATAATATATAGGCACAGCCCCCCCATCTTTCCCCTGTCACCCCCATATCATATATGCACATAATGTAAGTGTATAATATATAGGCACAGCCCCCCATCTTTCCCCTGTCACCCCCCATATCATATATGCACATAATGTAAGTGTATAATATATAGGCACAGATATACCCCCATCTTTCCTCTGTCACCCCCATATCATATATGCACATAATGTAAGTGTATAATATATAGGCACAGCCCCCCATCTTTCCCCTGTCACCCCCATATCATATATGCACATAATGTAAGTGTATAATATATAGGCACAGCCCCCCATCTTTCCCCTGTCACCCCCCATATCATATATGCACATAATGTAAGTGTATAATATATAGGCACAGATATACCCCCATCTTTCCTCTGTCACCCCCATATCATATATGCACATAATGTAAGTGTATAATATATAGGCACAGCCCCCCATCTTTCCCCTGTCACCCCCATATCATATATGCACATAATGTAAGTGTATAATATATAGGCACAGATATACCCCCATCTTTCCTCTGTCACCCCCATATCATATATGCACATAATGTAAGTGTATAATATATAGGCGCAGCCCCCCCATCTTTCCTCTGTCACCCCCATATCATATATGCACATAATGTAAGTGTATAATATATAGGCGCAGCCCCCCCATCTTTCCTCTGTCACCCCCATATCATATATGCACATAATGTAAGTGTATAATATATAGGCACAGCCCCCCATCTTTCCTCTGTCACCCCCATATCATATATGCACATAATGTAAGTGTATAATATATAGGCGCAGCCCCCCCATCTTTCCTCTGTCACCCCCATATCATATATGCACATAATGTAAGTGTATAATATATAGGCGCAGCCCCCCCATCTTTCCTCTGTCACCCCCATATCATATATGCACATAATGTAAGTGTATAATATATAGGCACAGCCCCCCATCTTTCCCCTGTCACCCCCATATCATATATGCACATAATGTAAGTGTATAATATATAGGCACAGCCCCCCATCTTTCCCCTGTCACCCCCATATCATATATGCACATAATGTAAGTGTATAATATATAGGCACAGCCCCCCATCTTTCCCCTGTCACCCCCCATATCATATATGCACATAATGTAAGTGTATAATATATAGGCACAGATATACCCCCATCTTTCCTCTGTCACCCCCATATCATATATGCACATAATGTAAGTGTATAATATATAGGCACAGCCCCCCATCTTTCCCCTGTCACCCCCATATCATATATGCACATAATGTAAGTGTATAATATATAGGCACAGCCCCCCATCTTTCCCCTGTCACCCCCCATATCATATATGCACATAATGTAAGTGTATAATATATAGGCACAGATATACCCCCATCTTTCCTCTGTCACCCCCATATCATATATGCACATAATGTAAGTGTATAATATATAGGCACAGCCCCCCATCTTTCCCCTGTCACCCCCATATCATATATGCACATAATGTAAGTGTATAATATATAGGCACAGATATACCCCCATCTTTCCTCTGTCACCCCCATATCATATATGCACATAATGTAAGTGTATAATATATAGGCGCAGCCCCCCCATCTTTCCTCTGTCACCCCCATATCATATATGCACATAATGTAAGTGTATAATATATAGGCGCAGCCCCCCCATCTTTCCTCTGTCACCCCCATATCATATATGCACATAATGTAAGTGTATAATATATAGGCACAGCCCCCCATCTTTCCTCTGTCACCCCCATATCATATATGCACATAATGTAAGTGTATAATATATAGGCGCAGCCCCCCCATCTTTCCTCTGTCACCCCCATATCATATATGCACATAATGTAAGTGTATAATATATAGGCGCAGCCCCCCCATCTTTCCTCTGTCACCCCCATATCATATATGCACATAATGTAAGTGTATAATATATAGGCACAGCCCCCCATCTTTCCCCTGTCACCCCCATATCATATATGCACATAATGTAAGTGTATAATATATAGGCACAGCCCCCCATCTTTCCCCTGTCACCCCCATATCATATATGCACATAATGTAAGTGTATAATATATAGGCACAGCCCCCCATCTTTCCTCTGTCACCCCCATATCATATATGCACATAATGTAAGTGTATAATATATAGGCACAGCCCCCCATCTTTCCCCTGTCACCCCCATATCATATATGCACATAATGTAAGTGTATAATATATAGGCACAGCCCCCCATCTTTCCCCTGTCACCCTCATATCATATATGCACATAATGTAAGTGTATAATATATAGGCACAGCCCCCCATCTTTCCCCTGTCACCCCCATATCATATATGCACATAATGTAAGTGTATAATATATAGGCACAGCCCCCCATCTTTCCCCTGTCACCCCCATATCATATATGCACATAATGTAAGTGTATAATATATAGGCACAGCCCCCCATCTTTCCTCTGTCACCCCCATATCATATATGCACATAATGTAAGTGTATAATATATAGGCACAGAAATACCCCCATTTCTAACCTCGCTTGTTATCATCTGAATTGGCCTATTGAGTACAGCAAAGTGAACAGGTGAGACACCTATTGGTTGAAGATTACATAGCAGCAAGTGCGTATCTCTTATACTTTTTCTGGCTTGGTTGAGGGACGCACCTGTATTCAGCCATTGCCGGGAACACTTAAATATTTTTGTCAGTGAACAATTGGCTGCTGATTTAGGGACGGGGGTCTTGAACTCTAATGGGGATGTAGACAATCCACGAAAACATTGACCCAGGGAGCTGCTTCCGCCTTGTTTTGAAACTCTCTTGCATATATTTCCTGTGGTTGCAAATGGTTCTTTTCAAAATGCACCATTTCCTATATCGCTGAGCTTGTGCCTGATGGGTAACTGACAGTTTCTGCCCAGCTGAGCGTGTAACTGCCGCCCTGGCATCTCAGCTGCAGCCCCGTCCACAAGAGACAGTGTGAAGGGATGAGTGGTACAGTTCACCTGCACCTATGGGGCTCTGTGAGTATTCTGCACTTTTATTCTTGGGTGATGTTAAACCAAAACACCCAGTTAGGGTGCTGGGAGTTGCAACTAAACAACATTGTTGTTCTAATAAGTAACAGTGAAACATGCCCAGCTGCTTCCACCTCCAGCTTTTCTCTGTTTCTGCATTTCTGTGGTCAGACCCTAATGGGTGAAGAGTGCTTGAAAGAAATGTCACTTTTGCCTCTATCAGCAGTCACTTGTTTTCACATTATGAGACTTACGCTGACGTGTGTGTGTATATATATAAGTACAGCATCAGTATTGTGTGCCCAGAGCATTCCTTCTCTGTATATTTGTATTTATACATATGGGAGGAGGAGGTGCCATATTGATTCCCTTAGACAGTACAGTATGAGGGTATAGCTTATTGTGTGCCCAGAACATTCCTTCTCTGTATATTTGTATTTATACATATGGGAGGAGGGAGGTGCCATATTGATTCCCTTAGACAGTACAGTATGAGGGTATAGCTTATTGTGTGCCCAGAACATTCCTTCTCTGTATATTTGTATTTATACATATGGGAGGAGGGAGGTGCCATATTGATTCCCTTAGACAGTACAGTATGAGGGTATAGCTTATTGTGTGCCCAGAACATTCCTTCTCTGTATATTTGTATTTATACATATGGGAGGAGGAGGTGCCATATTGATTCCCTTAGACAGTACAGTATGAGGGTATAGCTTATTGTGTGCCCAGAACATTCCTTCTCTGTATATTTGTATTTATACATATGGGAGGAGGAGGTGCCATATTGATTCCCTTAGACAGTACAGTATGAGGGTATAGCTTATTGTGTGCCCAGAACATTCCTTCTCTGTATATTTGTATTTATACATATGGGAGGAGGAGATGCCATATTGATTCCCTTAGACAGTACAGTATGAGGGTATAGCTTATTGTGTGCCCAGAACATTCCTTCTCTGTATATTTGTATTTATACATATGGGAGGAGGAGGTGCCATATTGATTCCCTTAGACAGTACAGTATGAGGGTATAGCGTATTGTGTGCCCAGAACATTCCTTCTCTGTATATTTGTATTTATACATATGGGAGGAGAAGGTGCCATATTGATTCCCTTAGACAGTACAGTATGAGGGTATAGCTTATTGTGTGCCCAGAACATTCCTTCTCTGTATATTTGTATTTATACATATGGGAGGAGGTGCCATATTGATTCCCTTAGACAGTACAGCATGAGGGTATAGCTTATTGTGTGCCCAGAACATTCCTTCTCTGTATATTTGTATTTATACATATGGGAGGAGGAGGTGCCATATTGATCCCTTAGACAGTACAGTATGAGGGTATAGCTTATTGTGTGCCCAGAACATTCCTTCTCTGTATATTTGTATTTATACATATGGGAGGGAGGTGCCATATTGATTCCCTTAGACAGTACAGTATGAGGGTATAGCTTATTGTGTGCCCAGAACATTCCTTCTCTGTATATTTGTATTTATACATATGGGAGGAGGAGGTGCCATATTGATTCCCTTAGACAGTACAGTATGAGGGTATAGCTTATTGTGTGTTAAGAATCAAAATAACCCCTTTTGCATTCTATTCAGATTGCAAGCTCTTCGGTCCGGTCGCAATGTTGTCTTAATGAATTCTAGGCTGGCTGCATTACTGGATGTAATACTTGGAAATTTAAATTCTTCCTTAGAAAATGAAAAACTGGGAAATAAAAATATAATCTTGTAAAGTTATACAATGATTGCGCAGTTATAACAGGCAAACGCTATAAAACGAAATGACTTCCCTCTTCTCTACTGAGGGACAGTTTTGTATCTGTATTCCTTTACTCTGAGTGTATTTATTTCAATAACATTAGCAGCTGCTAAGAGATAGGCATTTGCCATCATCATCCAACAACAACTGTTCCAGGGGTACCCAGGGCACAAATAAACACTCACCCCAAATCTCCCCCTAACTGGCCTTCAGACTGGGCCCCCTTAGCTCATAACAAGGTTACAGATATATAGAAACATTGGGGTAACAGTCACCCTGCTATAGTTCCAGGGGTACCCAGGGCACAAATAAACTCACCCCAAATCTCCCCCTAACTGGCCTTCAGACTGGGCCCCCTTAGCTCATAACAAGGTTACAGATATATAGAAACATTGGGGTGTCACCCTGCTATAGTTCCAGGGGTACCCAGGGTACAAATAAGCACTCACCCCAAATCTCCCCCTAACTGACCTTCAGACTGGGCCCCCTTAGCTCATAACAAGGTTACAGATATATAGAAACATTGGGGTGTCACCCTGCTATAGTTCCAGGGGTACCCAGGACACATATCTGTACTATGATGAGTAATATAAATACACAATTAGACAGACGGTGACACATAAGCAGATAGATCCATTCATTGTTGCTGATCAATATAAACCTCCCTATTGATTGGCAGCTCTCCGGCTGTGCCGTCCCTATGTACTCATTACTAATGCTCCTCTCTGAGGTCCCTCCCTTTATGTTGCAAACGAGCGCCTCATTTAAATGACAATAAAGCAGCACCTGCCGGCCGGTCCTTCAGACTGAGGAGGGGGGTGGTCCCTTCATTAAGAAATTCGGCAGGGGCCAGGGGGGCAGCACAATGGCAGCAATTGTTGTCCAATGAGCAGGAAGCACATTCACCAATCACAGCCGGTTACTAAGGGCCCCGACCATATGTTCCCTCCCCAGTGGAAAGTGATTATCAGTGAGCAATGTGGAGAGCAGGGGAGGGTTGTCCTAAAAAGCCTGCAATGAAGTCTGTCCATGGAATGGGGGAATTGGCCAGTGTGTGGGGGATCATTAAGGATTCAGTGCAGATCCTGGACATCTGCTGAGCGACAAACACTCCATACGGGAGCCTCTTTCAGGTCAGTATGTTGCTGGAGCTGACACTCTAATGCCCTTTATTGTGCCAGGATTTTTATATGCTAATAATTGCCCAGTTTTATTGTCCACCCTTTGGTGCCCGGAGCTTATATGTGATTTGTATGATCCCCAATTGCTACTGTAGGAAAATGAGTGTCTGCAGTGTGGTCTATGCGGCATTGGGGGTGAGTTGCCCCCCTCGTTTAGTATTCTGCTGCAATCTGCAATTAATGGGCACACGTTTCCATCTGCTGGGCATCAGGCAGACTGGTTGGAAAAGTGTATATTGTAGATACATTCTCTGCTGTTGTTGAACTGCACATCACAGAAAGGTAAAAGGGGGATAGAAAATTGTGTGCAAATAGATTCTTTATTTACAACGGACCCCTGGATTTATGGGGTACCCCCTCCTCTACTTCCAGCCCATGAGGCAAGGAAATCCTTCCCAGTCTCCAGGGCTGGAATTTGTTTTGTTCCCTGCCGGCAGTGTAGGAGGACGAGATGCTTGAGCCATGAATGCACATTTGGCTTCTCTTCCTGCAGAGAAATCAGAAAATCAACTTTTCTCTGATGCAGATAGAAGTATAAGTTGCAGTTGGTCTACAAAAAAATGGTTGCTAGGATCTGTGTCCCTGGCAACTGCACAGCAAGTTGGTTGGAAAACTGGATTTGTATGGTTACACTGTGTTGGTGAACTCTCCTATCCAAATAAATGGTTGGTTGCTAAGCTCAGCAGGCCTAGCGACCAGAGGGTGCTACAAAAAAGACAGTAGGACAATAAAAAAGGGCAACTGCAACTCATTTTACAGTCTCATTGATCATAATTGATCAGGTCACAGGGTGGTGGTGTTGGTAATGGGGACGCTCCCATCATGTTTTGCTGTGCACGGAGCTGCCCTGTTGGTTGGCAGAGATACAAGGTGTTATTAAAGGGGAGGTGCTGTCTGATCGCTTATTCTCTGCCTGGGGGAATATGAATCACAGACTTGTTGCTTTTGTATCTGCTCTCTGTGACATGTTGCACCGTGGGAGTGCGTGTGAGTGTGAGTGTGTGTGAGTGTGTGTGTGTATGAGTGCGTGTATGAGTGAGTGTGTGTGTATGAGTGTGAGTATGAGTGAGTGTGTGTGTATGATTGTGAGTATGAGTGCGTGTATGAGTGTGTGTATGAGTGTGTGTATGAGTGTGTGTATGAGTGTGTGTATGAGTGTGTATGAGTGTGTATGAGTGTGTATGATTGTGAGTATGAATGTGTGTACGTGTCTGTACGTGTTTGTAGTTATTTTTTGCTTTCACACTTGAAACGCTGTTGCCGCATTTAGGCTCTTGCTGCTGTTGCACAATATCATGTGATTCGACTTTTTAAGGATGTGAAACTGCAGTCGTTGGAAATACTGTAAGTTAAGAGCACCTACAGGCTGCTGGGGTTTAGAGAGTCTCCCTGCCCAAGTGCACCTAGTTTTGTACCAAAGAGCTGACAATCTCTAACCTCATCCATGTATAAAGCTTGGAATGGGATGGAAGCACCTATGTAACCACTGTGTTGTGTTGTCGGACTTTGATGATTAACAGAGGATAACAAGCAAAGCCCCATGTGCCAAGGAAACCTTAGTGTGCCAAGGAAAGCCCTATGTGCTGTGGGCACCTTAGTGTGCCAGAGACAGCCCCTTGTGCAAAGGATAGCGATATTCTAAGAATAGTCAAGGCTAGCGCCATGTCCTGAGGGCACCTTAGTGTGCAAAAAGCTAGCCCAATGTGCCAATGACACTGGCATGGATAGCCCCATGTCCCGAGGAAACCTTAGTGTGCCAAGGATAGCCCCATGCACTGTGGGCACCTTTGTGTGCCAGGGACAGCCCCTTGTGTCAAGGATAGCTGTGTGCCAATAATATTCGAGGATAGCTTCATGTCCTGAGGGCACTTTCGTGTGCAAATAGCTAGCCCCGTGTGCCCAGGACACTTTAATTTGCCAAGGATAGCCCCATATCCCAAAGAAACCTTAGTGTGCAAAGGATAGCCCCATGTCCTGAGGAAACCTTAGTGTGCCAAGGATAGCCCCGTGCGCTGTGGGCACATTAGTGTGCCGGGGACAGCCCCTTGTGCCAAGGATAGCCATGTGCCGAGAATAGTCAAGGCTAGCTCCATGTCTGGAGGGCACCTTAGTGTGCAAAAAGCTAGAGCCGTGTGCACCCCTGTGTGCCCAGGACACTTCAATGTGCCAAGGATAGCCCCATGTCCCAAAGAAACCTTGGGTGCCAAGGATAGCCCCATGTCCCAAAGAAACCTTGTGTGCCAAGGATAGACCCATGCGCTGTGGGCCCTCCAGAGATTCCCTTGTGCCAAGGATAGCCATGTGCCGAGAATAGTCAAGGCTAGCTCTATGTCTGGAGGGCACCTCAGTATGCATAAAGCTAGCCCCGTATGCACCCCTATGTGCCAAGGATAGCCCCATGCGATGTGGGCATCTTTGCATGCTGGGGACAGCCCCTTGTGACAAGGATAGCTGTGTGCCAAGAATAGTCGAGGATAGCTTCATGTCCTGAGGGCACCTTAGTGTGCAAATAGCTTGCCCCGTGTGCCCAGAACACTTTAATATGCCAAGGATAGCCCCATGTCCCAAGGAAACCTTAGCGTGCCAAGGACACCCAGTGTTCAGAGGATTAGGCCAAATGCTGTCCCTTGTGGGAGCATCGGTTTCTGGATTCTCTTTTGCCTCATCTGCTAAAGTGCTAGCTCCATGGCCCAGTTCTTTGTCGGCTTCTTTCATAAACTGCTCCCTTGTGTAAAAGAATGGCTTTTTGTCAACTGTCTGCACCCGGAGACGGAGGCGCCGAGACTGGCAGCAGCATTGCCTTACGCCAACGACGTATCCAGTGAGATCCCCTAGGAATGTTTTTTGTGCTTGTGGTTAGAAAGAAGAGCTGGGAGTGATTATGGGCCACAGACAACTCTGGATTTTTATATTCAAACCACCTTAACCATTAACTCCTTGTGGCCCTGAGTCAGAGCAGTTCATTAAATAATTCCATATACTGAAGTCCAAACAAAAGGACAGTGCGTGTGTGGGGGGCAAACATAGCCAGGGGGTAACCCTATTGTTGGCAGTCCCACAGCAGATATTGTCGGGGGAGGTCAGGCAGAAAAGAATTGACTGAGTCTTCTGATCACTTGTCTTGCCTGGGGGGACGGGGGACACTACATCTAATTCTGAGCATTGCCAGGTCCGACTCAGTAGTGCAGCATAATGGGCCCATTCCATCAAGTCCATTAATAAATTGAGTCGTCGTGGTAAGAATAATATTAAAGGTTTCTTTTATTCAGCTGGTGGTTGAAAGAACATGTGAGCCACGGGGTTAAAAGAAAAGGAACAAAGTGCTGCTAATAACATTTATTTGATGTAATAATCTGGCCACTGGGGGGCAGTGTGCCATAGGGTCTTAGGGTGACAGCTCCACTCATAGGAAGCAATAGACAAGCTGAATGGGTTCTAGTTAACATGTAAGGAACATATTAATTTTGTTAGCAAATAAGATATACTTCCCCTTTAATGTTGTCACCCTTAAAGGAACAGTAACATCAACAAATAAAAGTGTTTTAAAGTAATGAAAATATAATGCAGTGTTGCCCTGCACTGGTAAAACTGCTGTGTTTGCTTCAGAAACACTACTATTGTTTATATAAATAAGCTGCTGTGTAGCAATGGGGGCAGCCATTCAATGGAGAAAAGGCTCAGGTTACACAGCAGATAGCAGATAAGCTCTGTCTGTCTAATGGTGTTATCTGTTATCCATTAGTTAACCTGTGCCATTTAGCCGTTTTCCAATTTCGGCCATTGCTCCGCAGCAGCTTGTTTATATGAACTATAGTAGTGTTTCTGAAGCAAACAGATCAGTTTTACCAGTACAGGGCAACACTACATGATATTTTCATTACTTTAAAACGCTTAAATTTTTTGGTCTTACTGTTCCTTTAAGGCAAAATAAACTTAGACAACTTATCTCCAACTTGGGGTGAGCCGCTGGCCCCTCTCCACCAGACAGTACCCCCAGAACAGCCTTTAGTAATTGGGGAGCAAGTCTGTTCTGGGGTGTCTTATTTGGTTCAGTTGGAGAGAGTGATGGAGCCCTATGAGGGGTTTATCTCTTCTTCAAATCGGTTGTTCACCTTTAAATTAACGGCTAATGTGATTTTAATATTCATTTGCAGTTGGTTTTCATTTTTTATTATTTGTGGTTTTGAGTTATTTAGCTTTTTATTCAGCAGCTCTCTAGTTTGTGGTTTCGGCCATTTGGTTGCTAGGGTCCAAAATACCCTAGCAACCATGCATTAATTGGAATATGAATAGGAGAGGTCTGAATAGAAAGACGAATAATAAAAAGTAGCAATAACAATGCGTAGCCTTACAGAGAATGTGTTTTTACATGGGGTCAGTGACCCCTGGGTCGGACTGGGCCGTAAAAAACCTGGTGGGCCCCACCAGCCCAGATCCACACTCAGATCTGCTTCTTAATGCGCGACCTCCCTTTATTTTACACATACTCGACCTGGTGGGCCTCGAGCACCCCAGTCCAACCCTGAGTGACACCCCCCCCCTTTGAAAACTAGGAAGAGTCAGATGAAGTAGTTTAAAAAAACTATAAAAGAATAAAAATGAAGACCAATTGAAAAGTTCTTAGTGTCAGACTGGGTTGGCGGACTATCGGGAAAAACACCCGGTGGGCCAGCCCAGATCTGACCTTGCGCAGCATCCCCTGTGGGCCCCGGGCCCCCGAGCCTGACACTGGTTCTGTAACATACTTACAGTCCGGATCGCTACAACCGAACAGTTTGCTGTCTACCTGGTGCCAGGGTTGGGCATGTGGTTGATCGGATAGACAAATTATTGGGTGGGGCTGGGCATGACCCAGCTGTCTTAGTACATATCGGTACTAATGACAAAATAAATGGGAGATGGAAGACCTTAAAGAATGATTTCAGGGATCTAGGCTCTAAGATCAAGGAAAGGTCTTCCAATGTCATCTTTTCTGAAATTTTGCCTGTGCCACGTGCAAGTTTAGGAAAACAGCGGGAGTTTAGGGAGCTAAATGTGTGGCTCAAGTCTTGGTGCAGGAAGGAAGAGTTTGGGTTCCTAGAGCACTGGGCTGATTTTTCGTTGGGGTACAACTTATACAGCCGTGACGGTTTGCACCTCAATGGAAGGGGGTCCGCGGTGCTAGGGGAAAGAATGGTTGGAAGAGAGTTTAAACTAGGCATGGGGGGTGAGATAAAGAATTATGGGGGGAGCTAGGGTAGACGGGGCAGTGGGGTTAGTAAGGGGTCATGGGGGAGGAGTGAGGGGGACATACAGTTTTACCAGCTAAGCAGGTCCCTCTGTTACAAGGAAAACAGAATAATACTAACTTAACGTATAATTCTTCACTAAGTAATGCAAATTTCAAAAGTAAAAGTAGTAACCTCCGCTGTATGCTGCAAATGCCACGGAGTTTGTCAGGTAAAATGGGAGACCTGGAATTAATTGCATGCTCTAAAAATTATGATGTAATTGGCATAGGAGGAGGGTGAATTTTTTGTTTGGGGAGGCTAAAGAAGGACCTAAAGCTAATCTCAGACATTGATCTTTTGGCTTAAAAATTATTGTTCCCCCCAAACCACTTCAAGCAAGTGTCTACTAACTTTCAGGAAAACTGTGCAGAAGTGCAGGTGGTAGTGCTTTCTAAAAGGCTCAGGCTGTAAAAGTACTAACACGTGCACTTCCATGAGATTCCAACTGAGGTTACATAAAAGGGGTAATCCATCTGTCTTTGTTCACAGTTATTCCCCTTAATTCTAATAAAGGGGGACAATCGTTTTGTGGAGTGTTAAATTGAAATCGTTTTTAAATTGAAAATGTGCTGTAGACTGAAATCTGGTTGTATGGGTTCTCAGCCTAAATCAAACACTTCAACAATTACTATATTTTTTAACCCTAAGGGCTAAAAAAAGTATAAACTGTTGGCACATTAAAGGGGTTGTTCACAGGCCCAGATTTGCGGCAAAGGCCGCATAGGCCCGGGCCTAGGGCGGCAAAAAAATTAGGGGCGGCATGCCGCCCAGCAGCATTATGGGGACGTGTGCGTCCCCATTCAATTACAGCAGCTGCGCCGACGTTTTTTCGCCGGCACGCTGGGAAGGGGAGGTGAGGTGGGCGCTAGGACCGCGCGGCTGCCTGGTCGGACCGCGCAGCCTAGGGGCGCCCGTCATCGAAATCCGGCGCTGGCTGTTCACCTTTGAGTTAACCCGTTAACATGATGTAGAGAGATATTCTGAGATAATTTGCAATGGTTTTCATTTTTTATTATTTGTGGTTTTTGAGTTACCGTATTATACTCGAGTATAAGCCGAGTTTTTCAGCCCCCCAAAATATGCTGAAAAACTCTACCTCTGCTTATACTCGGGGTGAAGCGCAAAAACGGTCGCCGGCACCCAAGACTAGTCGCCGGCATCCAAGAATAGTCTCCAAGAATATTCGCCGGCGTCCAAAAACGAGACGCCGACACCCTCCAATAGGAGCAGAAACCCTAAATTTTTTGATTGAAACTTACCAGAAGCTGCTGCATTTCGCACCCTCGGCTTATACTCGAGTCAATAAGCTTTCCCAGTTTTTTGGAGGTAAAATTAGGTACCCTCGGCTTATACTCGGGACGGCTTATACTCGAGTATATACGGTATTTAGCTTTTTATTCAGCAGCTCTCCAGTTTGCAGTTTTCAGCCATCTGATTACTAGAGTCCAAATTCCCCTAGCAACCATGCATTGATTTGAATAAGAGAATATGAATAGGAGAGGGCCTGAATAGAAAGATGAGTAATAAAAAGTAACAATAACAATACATTTGTAGCCTTAGAGCATTTGTTGTTAGATGGGGTCAGTGACCCCTTGTTTGAAAGCTGGAAAGAGTCAGAAGAAGAAGGCAAATAACTAAAAAACTATTAAAAATAAATGTTGAAGTCCGGTTGAAAAGTTGCTTAGAATTAGCCATTCTATAACATACTAAAAGTTCATTGAAAGGCGAACCACCCCTTTAAACATACCTCCCAACATTTTGGAAGTAAAAAGAGGGACAAAAATTTTTTTTTCCGCACACACCCCTTTATGTGGCCACACCCCCCTAATTACCATGTTCATTTTACGAAATTTGGCAGGTTATGAAAGTTTGAAAATATTTTCTCCTTATCTAAACTGTGTTTTTGTGTCTCAAAATTGTTACAAAAGTATCTTATTTGCACCTGTTAGCTGTTCTGGGCTCTCTGCTAAAAGCCAATTAAGTGAGAAACTTTGTTTCTTTTTCTGGCTGTTCAGTGCAGAGAAAAGAGGGACTTTCCAGTACAAATGAGGGGACTGCGGGTTGAGCTGTCAAAAGAGGGACTGTCCCTCAGAAAAAGGGACAGTTGGGAGGTATGCTTTAAAGCATTGTGTCCTAGGTAAGTTAGCTTAAATGAATTTTTTTTTACAGGAAGGATAGTGGGTACTGACACCCCAGGAACATTATATGCAGTGAGATGCAATGGACAGTGACACCCCCATTACATTTATATGCAGTGAGATGCATACAGTGAAAAGCAGCAGGTAGGCACCCAGACATACTGATGCCCGACATTCAAAACAGTGACAAAAAAAATTCAAGTGCAAAAACAAAAACCCCCTTTCAGGGGAAAAAAGAGTTAATTTAGGACTTACTGCAAGGGTGCTTTGGCAAAGGTTAACAGCCTACACCTCGTTTCTACAGTCCCTTCAATAAGATAAGATCTCTCCAGCCCCACCTACATCTGTAGCCTTAATAGGTACATTTTACTGTCTGTCAAGAGAGCTGTGCTCTGATTGGAGGAGTCATGAAGAGAATGATCCAATCAGAGCATAGTTGGTTGCAGGCAGAACCGGGGAAGGACTGCAGTAAGCTTTCCACTCCTTTTAAAATAGACAGCGCAGGTCAGCAAGGGAGCAAGTTTTTTTTAAAAATTTTATTAGGGTGCCAGACAGGTTTGGGGGAGGCTTAGCTTCCCCAAGCCTTATTGAAAATCCGCCTATGATAATTGGTATCACTGAGACCTGGTGGGATGAAACATGTGACTGGATTGTGAATTTAAATGGTTACACCCTTTTTAGGAGGGATAGAGGGATTAAATAGCGGGTGGAGGAGTGTGTTTGTATGTAAAGCCTGAATTAAAGCCATGCGCTAAAGAAATGGGGGTTACAAAAAGATCTGCTTTTAAGGCTTTCAAGTTAGCTGGTACAGCCGAATCATTTATAAGGTACAAGGAGGCCAATAAATCATGCAAAGAAGCTATAAGACAAGCTAAAATTGCTATAGAAAAGGATATTGCAGCAAGCAGTAAAAAAAATCCAAAATTATTTTTTAAATATGTTAATAGTAAAAAAATGAAGCAGGAAGGGGTGGGAACCTTACTATCAGAGGTTTACTATCAGAGGGGGTCAGCTGGTTGATGAAAACAAAATAAAAGCGCAGATTCTGAACTCATATTTTTCATCTGTCTACACAAATGAGGAATCAGTAAGTGAAGGTTTCCTTCTTAACAGTCCCAATTCTAGTAATACAACTAATGATGCATGGTTCACACATGAGGAAATTCAAAAGAGACTAGAACATGTTAAGATTAACAAAGGTCCAGGGCCAGATGGTATTCATCCAGGGTAATTAGCGAGCTTAGCTCTGTGATTGCCAAACCTCTTTACTTAATTTTTCAGGATTCATTGAGATCTGGCATAGTGCCGAGAGACTGGCGAATTGCTAATGTGGTGCCTCTATTCAAAAAAGGATCCCGTTCTCAGCCTCAAAACTATAGGCCAGTTAGTCTGACGTCAGTGGTAGGAAAGCTTTTCGAAGGGTTAATAAAGGATAAGATACTGGACTTCATACCAAATCATAATACTATGAGTGTGTGCCAGCATGGTTTTATGCATAATAGATCTTGCCAGACTAACTTAATTTCTTTTTATGAGAATGTAAGTAGAGACCTGGATTCTGGGATGGCAGTGGATGTGATTTACTTAGACTTTGCTAAAGCATTTGATACAGTGTCACACAGAAGGTTACTGGTTAAATGAAGGAATGTTGGCCTGGAACATAGTATTTGTACCTGGATAGAGAACTGGCTAAAAGATAGACTACAAAGAGTGGTGGTAAATGGAACATTTTCTAATTGGACCAGTGTTGTTAGTGGAGTACCGCAGGGCTCTGTACTAGGTCCCTTGCTTTTCAACTTGTTTATTAATGACCTGGAGGTGGCCATTGAAAGTACTGTTTCTATTTGTGCAGATGAGACTAAATTGTGCAGAACTATAGGTTCCATGCAGGATGCTGCCATTTTGCACAGT
The DNA here is from genome assembly GCA_038501925.1 of Xenopus petersii. Lineage (NCBI taxonomy): Eukaryota > Metazoa > Chordata > Amphibia > Anura > Pipidae > Xenopus > Xenopus petersii. Next base: position 3,611,667 of record CM076676.1, on the reverse strand, counting down.
GATTTGTCTAAACTGGAAAACTGGGCAGCAAACTGGAAAATGAGGTTCAATGTTGATAAATGCAGGTTATGCACTTTGGCAAAAATAATATAAATGCAAGTTCTACACTAAATGGCAGTGTGTTGGGAGTTTCCTTAAATGAGAAGGATCTTGGGGTCTTTGTAGATAACACGTTGTCTAATTCTGGGCAGTGTCATTCTGTGGCTACTAAAGCAAATAAAGTTCTGTCTTGTATAAAAAAGGGCATTAACTGAAGGGATGAAACATAATTCTGCCTCTTTATAGGTCCCTGGTGAGGCCTCATCTGGAGTATGGGGGCAGTTTTGGACTCCAGTCCTTAAGAGGGATATAAATGAGCTGGAGAGAGTGCAGAGACTAAGTGCAACTAAATTGGTTAGAGGGAGGGAAGAGTTAAATTATGAGGGGAGACTGACAAGGTTGGGGTTGTTTTCTCTGGAAAAAAGGCGCTTGTGAGGGGACATGATTAGACTTTACAAGTACATTAGAGGACATTATAGACAAATAGCAGGGGACCTTTTTTTGTATGACTAAGAAGCTGAGAGAACTCGCTGCAATAAAAACCAGGACTTCTGCTTCAAAGTTCTCTAGAAATACAGGATAAAAATAAGACATAGTTTGTGTATTATTGGGTCTGCGGCTGCGACACAAAACCATTGTCACCCGCGTCTGACCCCAATAGACGGTCCCTAAGCCCCCCGGTGTGATGTGAGATGCAGAAGGAATGGGAAACAGGGTCAGGATATTATTTTAATATAACAGCCCCTTTGTTGTCACCCACTGGGATATTCCTAATGGTTCGGGACAAGTCTATAACCTACTTACACTGCACCGCAATCCTCCAAATCTGCCCCAGTTGGGTCATTTCATTCACAACGGGGTTGTTGTGAATGAGGGGTGGGCGTGTTCCTGCCAGAAGCACAGTAGGAGGGGGTCAGCCAATCACAGCCCTGCAGTCACACAAGCAAAGACAGGTGTCAGTTCCCTATCAGGTCCTGCTAGCTGCTGATTGGTTCCTGTCCTACAGTGCAGTGAGCTGAGTGCACAGCCTGGGAATTCAGGGAGCAGCAAGTGGAGGAGAAGGGAGCGATTATTAGGGTTTTTGCAGAAATATTCAATAAATCAGCCTGAAAAACTACTTTTTAAAGCACAATTCTTCTATATCAAAATGAGTATAACGCACTGCTACATTCTTATTTTTTACACTAAATGTCTCCTTTAATTATTTGCTGATTTCTTCTGACTCTTTCCACCTTTCAAATGGGGGTCACTGACCCCCATCTAAAAAAAGAAAAACAAACGCTCTGCAAGGCTACAAATATATTGTTATTACTGGTCTTTCTATGCAGGCCTCTCTTATTCAAATCAATGCGTGGTTGCTAGGGTAATTTGGACCCAAGCAACCAGATTGGTGACATTTCAAACTGGAGAGCTGCTGAATAAAAAGTGACTTAACATAAGTTAACTGTTAGTATGACATAGAGAGGGATATTCCGAAACAATTTGCAATTGGTTTTCATTTTTTATTATTTGTGGTTTTTAAGTTATTTCACTTTTTATTCAGCAGCTCTCCAGTTTGAAATCTCACCAATCTGGTTGCTTGGGTCCAAATTACCCTAGCAACCATGCATTGATTTGAATAAGAGAAGCCTGCATAGAAAGGCGAGTAATAACAATATATTTGTAGCCTTGCAGAGCATTTGTTTGTTTTTCTTTTTTTAGATGGGGGTCAGTGACCCCCATTTGACAGCTGGAAAGAGTCCGAAGAAATCGGCAAATAATTAAGGGAGACATTTAGTGTAAAAAAATAAGAATGTAACAGTGCATTACACTCATTTTGATATAGAAGAATTGTACTTTAAATAGTAGTTTTTCAGGCTGATTTTTTGAATATTTCTGCAAAACCCTTCTCCTCCACTTACTGCTCCCTGAATTCCCAGGCTGTGCACTCAGCTCACCGCACTGTAGGACAGGAACCAATCAGCAGCTAGCAGGACCTGATAGGGAACTGACACCTGTCTTTGCTTGTGTGATTGGCTGTCCCCTCCTACTGTGCTTCTGGCAGGGACACGCCCACTCCTGAGGGACCAGAGAACATCTATAGGGAGCTCTAATAAAGGGGCTATTTTTAAAGGTGAAATTAACTTTTAGCACCATGTCAAAGCAACACCATATATTACTTATAATTGCCTACACAATTAGGGTTTTTTCATTTGTCCTATATGTCTCCTTTAAAAATCCATGAAAAATAAATAATGACGACCAATTGAAAAGTTGCCATTCTATATATTCGATATACTAAAAGTTAACTTAAAGGTGAACCACCCCTTTAAATTCATTGGGGCTGCCATATTGATTATCTGCGTTATTAACAGACGGCAATACCATAAGCACCATCAATAGATCGTCTCCATTTCTCAGAGTGCATAATAGAATGGACACGCAATATGGCAATGCCCACCATCTAAACCATTGTTTTTAGTACTTTTAAAAGCAGTACAAAATGAGAGCCACCTTTAAAGGGACAATATAATCTTTTTATTGCAGGGTTTATATGTCCTTTATTTTCTCTAACTACTCTATAAAACACATTTCCATAGTCCATTCTGCACGGGGAGTCGTTGGGTCAGCCTGTCTGACTGTCGATTTTATTGCCGGGAGCCGCCATGTTTGTTCTGATGATGTTGGTTAGCGAAGCAGCGCCCTCTGCTGGCCAAATATTCAGGATAGAAATGGTAAAGAGAACTTGGCTCAGCCTGATCCAACGATTCAACCGTATCATGCTATTATAGTAGTGCGGAGATGTACCGAATCCGAATCCTGCTGAAAAAGGCCGAATCCTTGCCGAATCCCGAACCGAATCCTGGATTCGGTGCATCCCTAATTCCTATAGACGTTATACTAGAACTGTCCCTGATACAAGTAGAGGAAGAGACTGAACGACTTGAGCGCCAGCTAATCACTTTATAGCGAGTTAAACATTAAACAGCCCTTATTTAAAGGTTATACTCAAATCACTCAATTATTAATGCACTGATTTTACCAGGAGGAAATGTTCAATGTCAATCCCAAACTCAGTCTGTTTAGTTACAAATGTTCCAGAATAATGTGTCTCTCCGAGGTTAATTTCCCCTTAAATAGTATGAAGGTATAGCTTATTGTGTGCCCAGAACATTCCTTCTCTGTATATTTGTATTTATACATATGGGAGGAGGAGGTGCCATATTGATTCCCTTAGACAGTACAGTATGAGGGTATAGCGTATTGTGTGCCCAGAACATTCCTTCTCTGTATATTTGTATTTATACATATGGGAGGAGGTGCCATATTGATTCCCTTAGACAGTACAGTATGAGGGTATAGCTTATTGTGTGCCCAGAACATTCCTTCTCTGTATATTTGTATTTATACATATGGGAGGAGGAGGTGCCATATTGATTCCCTTAGACAGTACAGTATGAGGGTATAGCTTATTGTGTGCCCAGAACATTCCTTCTCTGTATTTGTATTTATACATATGGGAGGAGGGAGGTGCCATATTGATTCCCTTAGACAGTACAGTATGAAGGTATAGCGTATTGTGTGCCCAGAACATTCCTTCTCTGTATATTTGTATTTATACATATGGGAGGAGGTGCCATATTGATTCCCTTAGACAGTACAGTATGAGGGTATAGCTTATTGTGTGCCCAGAACATTCCTTCTCTGTATATTTGTATTTATACATATGGGAGGAGGGAGGTGCCATATTGATTCCCTTAGATAGTACAGTATGAGGGTATAGCTTATTGTGTGCCCAGAACATTCCTTCTCTGTATCTTTGTATTTATACATATGGGAGGAGGAGGTGCCATATTGATTCCCTTAGACAGTACAGTATGAGGGTATAGCTTATTGTGCCCAGAACATTCCTTCTCTGTATATTTGTATTTATACATATGGGAGGAGGAGGTGCCATATTGATTCCCTTAGACAGTACAGTATGAGGGTATAGCTTATTGTGTGCCCAGAACATTCCTTCTCTGTATATTTGTATTTATACATATGGGAGGAGGAGGTGCCATATTGATTCCCTTAGACAGTACAGTATGAGGGTATAGCTTATTGTGTGCCCAGAACATTCCTTCTCTGTATATTTATATTTATACATATGGGAGGAGGGAGGTGCCATATTGATTCCCTTAGACAGTACAGTATGAGGGTATAGCTTATTGTGTGCCCAGAACATTCCTTCTCTGTATATTTGTATTTATACATATGGGAGGAGGTGCCATATTGATTCCCTTAGACAGTACAGTATGAGGGTATAGCTTATTGTGTGCCCAGAACATTCCTTCTCTGTATATTTGTATTTATACATATGGGAGGAGGAGGTGCCATATTGATTCCCTTAGACAGTACAGTATGAGGGTATAGCTTATTGTGTGCCCAGAACATTCCTTCTCTGTATATTTGTATTTATACATATGGGAGGAGGAGGTGCCATATTGATTCCCTTAGACAGTACAGTATGAGGGTATAGCTTATTGTGTGCCCAGAACATTCCTTCTCTGTATATTTGTATTTATACATATGGGAGGAGGAGGTGCCATATTGATTCCCTTAGACAGTACAGTATGAGGGTATAGCTTATTGTGTGCCCAGAACATTCCTTCTCTGTATATTTGTATTTATACATATGGGAGGAGGAGGTGCCATATTGATTCCCTTAGACAGTACAGTATGAGGGTATAGCTTATTGTGTGCCCAGAACATTCCTTCTCTGTATATTTGTATTTACTGTATGTATAAATATATATGGATAGTCAGTCGGTGTCTGAGCTATAAGATTGTGGTCACTGTACATCTGCTGGAAGCACCAGCCTGTGGGGAAGAGAGACGTCTGTTCTGGATTTGGGGGGTTTATCTGACAGATCCCACTAAAGGCCCAGTTGCTGTTCAGTGACAGGTGCTGAAATAATTTCGGTTATTACAGACAACACCATATCCCCTCCTCCTCATCACTAGTAGTTTCTGTGCCCCCAGCAGAATCAGTTAAGGGCTCTTTAACTATAGGGGGTTTATTTATTTATTAAAACTGCCCACTATTGGCTCCAGGGCCAATGTATCACCTTAGGGTGCTGCCCTGTGGGTGCAGAGGATCCAGCTTTCGCACTATGTTTGATTTTGAATCTCAGCCAATCGTTTTGGCTTAAAAGCTGGAAACACAGAGTTTCTAATTCACTGTGAAATAATGACTTTGTCTCACAGAAATGTGTTTTTCCCAGTGTCTCCTCTTGAATCACACTGATTTAATGAATGCGGTCATCCGAATGTGTGCCCAAAAACCATGAGTAACGTTTAAAGGGGAACTCCACCCAAAAACGATATTTTTACGACTGAAAGAAAATGAGATTGTAAGCGGGTTCCCAATGACTGCAGTTTTTTAGAGAGACACAATGACAGTTACACAGAACTATAAACCCAGTGAGAATGAGGAATGAATGGATATTGGGAAGTTGTATCAGGAGTCAGAGGCAGCAGTGCAGAGACACACAGACACAATGACAGTTACACAGAACTATAAACCCAGTGAGAATGAGGAATGAATGGATATTGGGAAGTTGTATCAGGAGTCAGAAGCAGCAGTGCAGAGAAAGGGACAGACACAATGACAGTTACACAGAACTATAAACCCAGTGAGAATGAGGAATGAATGGATATTGGGAAGTTGTATCAGGAGTCAGAAGCAGCAGTGCAGAGAAGAGAAAGGGACAGACACAATGACAGTTACACAGAACTATAAACCCAGTGAGAATGAAGAATGAATGGATATTGGGAAGTTGTATCAGGAGTCAGAAGCAGCAGTGCAGAGAAAGGGACAGACACAATGACAGTTACACAGAACTATAAACCCAGTGAGAATGAGGAATGAATGGATATTGGGAAGTTGTATCAGGAGTCAGAAGCAGCAGTGCAGAGAAGAGAAAGGGACAGACACAATGACAGTTACACAGAACTATAAACCCAGTGAGAATGAGGAATGAATGGATATTGGGAAGTTGTATCAGGAGTCAGAAGCAGCAGTGCAGAGAAGAGAAAGGGACAGACACAATGACAGTTACACAGAACTATAAACCCAGTGAGAATGAGGAATGAATGGATATTGGGAAGTTGTATCAGGAGTCAGAACCAGCAGTGCAGAGAAGAGAAAGGGACAGACACAATGACAGTTACACAGAACTATAAACCCAGTGAGAATGAAGAATGAATGGATATTGGGAAGTTGTATCAGGAGTCAGAAGCAGCAGTGCAGAGAAAGGGACAGACACAATGACAGTTACACAGAACTATAAACCCAGTGAGAATGAGGAATGAATGGATATTGGGAAGTTGTATCAGGAGTCAGAAGCAGCAGTGCAGAGAAGAGAAAGGGACAGACACAATGACAGTTACACAGAACTATAAACCCAGTGAGAATGAGGAATGAATGGATATTGGGAAGTTGTATCAGGAGTCAGAAGCAGCAGTGCAGAGAAGAGAAAGGGACAGACACAATGATAGTTACACAGAACTATAAACCCAGTGAGAATGAGGAATGAATGGATATTGGGAAGTTGTATCAGGAGTCAGAAGCAGCAGTGCAGAGAAAGGGACAGACACAATGACAGTTACACAGAACTATAAACCCAGTGAGAATGAGGAATGAATGGATATTGGGAAGTTGTATCAGGAGTCAGAGGCAGCAGTGCAGAGAAAGGGACAGACACAATGACAGTTACACAGAACTATAAACCCAGTGAGAATGAGGAATGAATGGATATTGGGAAGTTGTATCAGGAGTCAGAAGCAGCAGTGCAGAGAAAGGGACAGACACAATGACAGTTACACAGAACTATAAACCCAGTGAGAATGAGGAATGAATGGATATTGGGAAGTTGTATCAGGAGTCAGAGGCAGCAGTGCAGAGAAAGGGACAGACACAATGACAGTTACACAGAACTATAAACCCAGTGAGAATGAGGAATGAATGGATATTGGGAAGTTGTATCAGGAGTCAGAAGCAGCAGTGCAGAGAAAGGGACAGACACAATGACAGTTACACAGAACTATAAACCCAGTGAGAATGAGGAATGAATGGATATTGGGAAGTTGTATCAGGAGTCAGAAGCAGCAGTGCAGAGAAAGGGACAGACACAATGACAGTTACACAGAACTATAAACCCAGTGAGAATGAGGAATGAATGGATATTGGGAAGTTGTATCAGGAGTCAGAAGCAGCAGTGCAGAGAAAGGGACATACACAATGACAGTTACACAGAACTATAAACCCAGTGAGAATGAGGAATGAATGGATATTGGGAAGTTGGGACAGTATAGGGATTGGCCTTTGTTTCCATAGTAACTGCCATTATTTCGGCATAAAGCAGCAGTTCTGTAGCACAGAGGGATGTCAGTCTGGCCGAAACACTGGGCACAGTTTGTATTTGTGTCGTATATAGTGTATATAATGCCCAGAGGAACGAGTCTATCAGGCTGGGCAGCAGGATAATAGGCGAGTGCTTTTCTTAAAGGGACACTACACTTATTTGTGCATTGCTGGGGTGGACCTGGGCATGGCCTACATTGTCCTGCTTTTACAATTTAAATGAAGGGAGGTAATTTGCAGCTTCTTGGAACAAACATGTTTTAATAGAAATGTAAAGTGACAGCGTAACTGGTTCTGTGAAATTACAGGTCCTGGATCCACTGGATCCCTCTATAGATCACTGGCCGCATTCTCTGTGTGAAGTTTCATTATTATTATTATAGGACAACATCCCGGTCTCTAGTGTCAGACTTTCTTTACACAGAGCAATCCCGCTCAGTTGGGCGCTGTTCCAGACTTCAAAGAGAGGCTTATATTCATCTAGTGTCAGACTGAACTATAACTCCCAGGCTCCAGCCATGGTATAGCAAGAAAGTATTAAAGGGCCACTACACTTTTTTTTGCATTCAAATGACCTATTTATTCATCTTTACTGTCACATGCACCCAACAATTTCATCTCCCGAGGGTCACGTGAGTTGCAAAAAGGCCATTCATATTTCTGCTGATGGAAAATGGGTCATTAGGGTAAATGACTTGTAGGTGAGACACGTGCCCCGAAGGCTGAGCTGGTCCCTCACTTGCAGAAGTCGACACAAAAAGAGTAAATGTAAATATGTTATAGTGAAGTTCTTCATATAACTTACCTGCACTCGTTCAGTTATACTGATTGCATGAGGGGTAAGTAGGTGGGGCTTCTACCAGCTGATATTGATGGGGTTAAGTGCAATAAAGAAGGTAAGTGCCCCTTTCTCCTATACGTTACAGTGAGACAGTCCTTGAATCCTGGGTTTATTGGGAAGTTGGGATGTGGCAATGGGCTGGTACCTGAGTAATTGGAGCGAGGGATCTGCCAGGAACAGGTTCTTGTGGAAAGTTCCGAATATCTGGAGACAGAGAGGAGGTCACTGGTTTATGGTGGAGCTGCAGGTTAGTTGCCTTCAAGCTAAGGAGGAGGATTTTGGAAGCAAGTAGGTAGGTAGGTAGGTAGGCAGAACGGAGATATTAGAAGAGAGAAGCACAGTCCCAGAAGCGGCAGCAGCAGCAGGGGTGAATTCAGGGGTAAGTTCAGGGGTGAATTCAGGGATAAATTCAGGGGTGAATTCAGGGGTAAGTTCAGGGGTAAATTCAGGGATAAGTTCAAGGGTAAGTTCAGGGATAAATTCAAGGGTAAGTTCAGGGGTGAATTCAGGGATAAATTCAGGGGTCAGTTCAGGGGTAAATAGGGGTGAATTCAGGGGTAAGTTGAGGGGTGAATTCAGGGGTAAGTTGAGGGGTGAATTCAGGGGTAAGTTGAGGGGTGAATGCAGGGGTAAATAGGGGAGAATTCAGGTGTAAGTTCAGGGGTAAGTTGAGGGGTGAATTCAGGGGTAAGTTGAGGGTTGAATTTAGGGGTAAGTTGAGGGGTGAATGCAGGGGTAAATAGGGGAGAATTCAGGTGTAAGTTCAGGGGTAAGTTGAGGGGTGAATTCAGGGGTAAGTTGAGGGTTGAATTTAGGGGTAAGTTGAGGGGTGAATGCAGGGGTAAATAGGGGAGAATTCAGGGATAAGTTCAGGGGTCAGTTCAGGGGTGAATGCAGGGGTGAATTCAGGGGTAAGTTGAGGGGTGAATACAGACTGTAGGGGCAGGGAAGCCAGTGAGCAACAAGACAGAGAGCAAAGGACAAGACGAGGATAATGTCTCACTGATATTCACATAGAGAACTTATCCAACAACAAGATATCAATGCGAAGGGCAAATTGAAGGTGGAAGTTGAGATTAATGCCCAGACATTGGGATCCATTCATTGGCTGATGTATTGTGACATCACTGTGGGGAAAGGGAAATGAGATTTGGGGGGGACTATATGTTTGGGGGGGTTAGTATTGGATCCTATAGTAACTCTTGTTGGAGGCCGATGAGAAGTCAGACAGGTTGCAAAGAGATTTGTAAATGTGATTCTTATGGAAAGCAGTGTCTGTCAGTGCTTGTTTATATTCCCTGCACTGCTGGTTGTGACTCCCAAAACAATAACATAAATAAAGATTTAAGTTGTTTTGCCTGAACCCTGTGGCTACGACTGCTGAGTCTGGTTCTGCCGCCGCACAGATTTGTGGCACTTGGTGCATTTTTGTGAATGTAAAGGGGTCACTCACCCGTGCGCTGCTTTTATAGGGTTTCTTGTATAGGGTTTCTGCCAGTGATCACATTGCATTGCTGACTTACCTTTATATTGTAACCAAATATTGTGACTGTGTGAGAGGCTTCTGATATAGACCCTTGTCTCCTCTTCTACATACAAGTAGGGCCTCCATCTGGGGGTGTAGAGGGTAATACAGGGAGCTGGGGGTATAGAGGGTAATACAGGGAGCTGGGGGGTATAGAGGGTAATACAGGGAGCTGGGGGTTATAGAGAGTAATACAGGGAGCTGGGGGGTATAGAGGGTAATACAGGGAGCTGGGGGGTATAGAGGGTAATACAGGGAGCTGGGGGTTATAGAGGGTAATACAGGGAGCTGGGGGGTATAGAGGGTAATACAGGGAGCTGGGGGGTATAGAGGGTAATACAGGGAGCTGGGGGGGTATAGAGGGTAATACAGGGAGCTGGGGGGTATAGAGGGTAATACAGGGAGCTGGAGGGGTATAGAGGGTAATACAGGGAGCTGGAGGGGTATAGAGGGTAATACAGGGAGCTGGGGGGTATAGAGGGTAATACAGGGAGCTGGGGGTTATAGAGGGTAATACAGGGAGCTGGAGGGGTATAGAGGGTAATACAGGGAGCTGGAGGGGTATAGAGGGTAATACAGGGAGCTGGGGGGTATAGAGGGTAATACAGGGAGCTGGGGGGGTATAGAGGGTAATACAGGGAGCTGGGGGGTATAGAGGGTAAAACGGGGAGCTGGGGGGGTATAGAGGGTAAAACGGGGAGCTGGAGGGGTATAGAGGGTAATACAGGGAGCTGGAGGGGTATAGAGGGTAATACAGGGAGCTGGGGGTATAGAGGGTAATACAGGGAGCTGGGGGGTATAGAGGGTAATACAGGGAGCTGGGGGGTATAGAGGGTAAAACAGGGAGCTGGGGGGGTATAGAGGGTAATACAGGGAGCTGGGGGGTATAGAGGGTAATACAGGGAGCTGGGGGGTATAGAGGGTAAAACAGGGAGCTGGGGGGGTATAGAGGGTAATACAGGGAGCTGGGGGGTATAGAGGGTAAAACAGGGAGCTGGGGGGGTATAGAGGGTAATACAGGGAGCTGGGGGGGTATAGAGTAGGGGGCAAGAGACAGGCAGGTGCATTTTGTGAGTTACAAAGGGGGTTGGGTTCATGGTGGAATGAGGGGGCAGTTTATGTAGATAATGGGCGGGGTTTTGACATGTGACCAGGTCAGATCAGAGGATTTTTATTCATAGGCTCATTGTATTTGTGTCCTCTGGTAGGAAGATCCTGTTAAGTTTGTAGTGTGGGGCCCTATGATAATAATGAATACAGTCCTGTGACCAACCCCCACCCTAGCACCCCAGCTGGCACCTTCTTGTCTTATTACTGTATTGCTACTGCCCCTTCCCAACACTTTTTGCCTTACTACACAAACTACCCACCCCACAGCAACAAAGGCTGGTTAACCTGCCCCCCCCCCATACACACAAGAAGCAAGCTGCAGACTATGCTGGATTCCATGGAGCCATGTAAAATGCATGCGACTATGAATTGCTCATTTGCTTCTCTTTGTAAAGCGATAAGTTGACCTGTCACAGCCCTTTACTCAAACAATACGAGAAGCTGATTCTCAGACACACACACTTGTTGCACAGAGGGAGTGCCCTGTAGCTGGGGAGGAAGTTTGTTGAGCTGAAGTGAAGAAGAAGAGGAGGAGGAGGAGGAGAAGTGAATTGTTTTGCTCAGTGGAACAGAGAGAGCAGAATGTGAGCTCCGAGCAAGTCACCCGGTAGCAACGCCTGGAGCAAAGTCTATGACTAAATATCTGGATTTGCTTTGGAATTCCCGGCCCCTGGATTTATTCATCTCGGGGAGGATTTTTATGTCTTAGAATTTAAGTGCAACTTGTTTCCCAGATGTTCAGTAACAGGGTGACACCTGTCTCAGGTAAGTGTCCCTCTCTGCTGGGGGTGCAGGGGTATCACTTACTGATTGACAGGGACACTGGGGGGATATGTGAGCCCATCACGTGAATTTACTGGCCACAGCCACATTATCACAATATATTATAGCAGAATATTATAGTGGATACTTTGTTTGTTACTGAGATTCAGGCCAAACTGTCCTTGTTTTTTGGCATCTGGGGAAACAATGCGTTACTGTACTTGTCACGTGAAAGATTGAGCCGGGGGATCCCTTTATGCATTGGTCTGGGGCCCCCCAGCATCACTAGGGCCCCGTCAATAAATGTTTGTTATAACCATCCTTTCCCCCAATGTTCACCTTTAACTTAATGTTAAATATGCTATATATTTTTTTTTTATAGTTTTTCCAGATTTCAAATGGGGGTCAGTGACTCCATCAAAAAAAAAAACAAAAACAAATGATTGTCTCAGAATATCAGTCTCTACGACATTGTAAAGGTTAATTTAAAGGTGAACAACCCTATTAACATGAAACTGAGTCATTTCAGTTTTTGTCCACTAGGGGAGCATTTGTATAGGAATGTATGGATGCTGTTTACTATCAGGCCCTCAGCATGGCAGCTCCCACAGGCACAGGACAATAAAGCGCTGAGCAACTTATTGCTTTTGCTAAATATTAATTGAAACATAAAGGAAACGGTTAGTTGTCCTTTAACCAGATTATTGCAGCCGGTGTAATTCATAGGAAACCAGTTTAAACCAATGTGTGACCTTGGAGTCCCGGCCTGGGCTGCCTGTGAATACAATGAGAGCTTACAGCCTTAAAGGAGCAGTTCACCTTCAAGTTAACTTTTGGCTGAGCAAGCAGCTTTTCAATTGGCCTTCATTTTTTCTCTGGTATAGTTTTTTAATTATCTGCCTTCTTCTTCTTCTTCTGACTGTTTCCAGCTTTAAGATGGCGGTCACTGACCACCTGGGTGGAACTCACTTTGTAGCGGTAGTGAAATGAGCAAAACCAATAGCTGATCAGCACTTTAGCACCTTTGTTAGTAAATCAGCAGCCAGGTGTTTTAAGTGAGGAGCCATATGGTCAAAAGAGAGAAAATCCAGACTTCGCATGTGTTGCTTCCTGAAACCTGTTTCCTTTAATGACCAAATTTAATTGCTGCGTCGGGGATTAAAAGCGGCTTCAGAGAAATCTGTTCCATTTCTGTTTGTGATGTGGAGCTTTGTGCCTCTGGCAACAGACATTACTGGGCAGGGATTCAGCATGTGGGACGCTCTGTGTACAGCGCCGAGTACATCCAGCACAATATCAGTATTAATAACATCTTTTTTTTAACTATGGCTGGGAGATGTAATATAGAAAGAACTGGGGGACAAAATGGAGACAGTAGGGCAAGTGGGAGACAGTTGGGCAAGATGGAGACAAAGAACAAGATGGAGACAGTAGGACAAGACAGAGACAGAAGGGCAAGATTGAGTCAGTAGGGCAAGATGGAGACAGTAGGACAAGATGGAGACAGTAGGACAAGATGGAGACAGTAGGGCAAGATTGAGTCAGTAGGGCAAGATGGAGATAGTAGGACAAGATGGAGACAGTAGGACAAGATGCAGACAGTAGGACAAGATGGAGACAGTAGGACAAGATGGAGACAGTTGGGCAAGATGGAGATAGTAGTCTATGATGGAGACAGTAGGGCAAGATGGAGACAGTACATCCAGCATAATATCAGTATTAATAACATATTTTTTAACTATGGCTGGGAGATGTAATATAGAAAGAACTGGGGGACAAAATGGAGACAGTAGGGCAAGTCGGAGACAGTTGGGCAAGATGGAGACAAAGAGCAAGATGTAGACAGTAGGACAAGATGGAGACAGAAGGGCAAGATTGAGACAATAGGGCAAGATGGAGATAGTAGTCTATGATGGAGACAGTAGGGCAAGATGGAGACAGTAGGGCAAGATGGAGACAGTAGGGCAAGATGGAGACAGTAGGACAAGCTGGGACCAGTAAGACAAGATGGAGACAGTAGGGCAGGATTGAGACAGTAGGACAAGATGGAGACAGTAGGGCAGGATTGAGACAGTAGGACAAGATGGAGACAGTAGGACAAGATGGAGACAGTAGGGCAGGATTGAGACAGTAGGGCAGGATTGAGACAGTAGGACAAAATGAAGACAGTAGGGCAGGATTGAGACAGTAGGACAAGATGGAGACAGTAGGGCAGGAATGAGACAGTAGGACAAGATGGAGACAGTCGAACAAGATGGAGACAGTAGGATAAGATGGAGACAGTAGGGCAAAATGGAGACAGTAGAATAATATGGTGAATGTGGAAGAAGATGATGACTAGGCCTGACACCTATCTGTGCATGAAATTAATTTTGTGGATCGCTGCACATTAACTAAGAATCACTGATTGAGAAACCTTATACTGGTGTTACCTATAGAAAATAAGTTGGGGCCTGTACAAATGAATGGGAAACTATTGGCTATGGGTATTAGTAGTGACAAAGCCTGACATGCTGTTGTCTCTAAGAAAACTCGATTTTGAAGCTTGGAAAATTGGAAGTTGTTTCTTGAAACTTTCTTATCTGTTTTAATATCCTTATCACGTATAAAAAGCTTTACCTGGCTCTTGTTCTGAAAATCTCCATAATCAGGCCCGGATTTGTGGAAAGGCCACCTCGGCCCAGGCCTAGGGCGGCAGGATTTTAGGGGGGCGGCATGTTGCCCAATCACACCTACATTTGTTCAAAAACACTGGGGATGCACAGGAGATACAATATTTGTTTTAATTTCCCAAATTTATAATTAAAAAACACCAATCCCCATTGCTCTGGTCTAGATGATGAAAATTTGCAAGAATAAAGGGAATAGGGGATAGGGGCAGCGAACAGCATTGGGCCTTGGGGCTCCCACCATATAAATCCGGTCCATAATGCTCATGGCAAATTAAGGACAGTGTATGCGATTTACCATATACCCCCACCAACCCTAATCTCTCCATGAGACTTAAGAGACAGTTGCTTGGTATGATATGTATTAAATAGAGGTTGTGTGCCCCTTCACCCCTCAAGGGCTTCTACTATCCTTATCATTTACAGTAGGGGTACATTATCCCTTATTATACATGAGTGATACTCAGAGTTCCCTGTATAACTCAGCCTGCAGCCTTGTGCCTTTATATGGTCACAGAACAACCCCTCAGTGACTTCTAATATCCTTATCATTTACAGTAGGGGGTACATTATCCCTTATAATACATGAGTGATACTCAGAGTTCCCTGTATAACTCAGCCTGCAGCCTTGTGCCTTTATATGGTCACAGAACAACCCTTCAGTGACTTCTACTATCCTTATCATTTACAGTAGGGGGTACATTATCCCTTATTATACATGAGTGATACTCAGAGTTCCCTGTATAACTCAGCCTGCAGCCTTGTGCCTTTATATGGTCACAGAACAACCCCTCAGTCACTTCTAATATCCTTATCATTTACAGTAGGGGGTACATTATCCCTTATAATACATGAGAGATACTCAGAGTTCCCTGTATAACTCAGCCTGCAGCCTTGTGCCTTTATATGGTCACAGAACAACCCCTCAGTGACTTCTAATATCCTTATCATTTACAGTAGGGGGTACATTATCCCTTATAATACATGAGTGATACTCAGAGTTCCCTGTATAACTCAGCCTGCAGTCTTGTGCCTTTATATGGTCACAGAACAACCCCTCAGTGACGTCTAATATCCTTATCATTTACAGTAGGGGGTACATTATCCCTTATAATACATGAGTGATACTCAGTGTTCCCTGTACAACTCAGCCTGCAGCCTTGTGCCTTTATATGGTCACAGAACAACCCCTCAGTGACTTCTAATATCCTTATCATTTACAGTAGGGGGTACATTATCCCTTATAATACATGAGTGATACTCAGAGTTCCCTGTATAACTCAGCCTGCAGCCTTGTGCCTTTATATGGTCACAGAACAACCCCTCAGTGACTTCTAATATCCTTATCATTTACAGTAGGGGGTACATTATCCCTTATAATACATGAGTGATACTTTTTACTTTTTCTGCCCAGACTAATTAGTGGATGAGAGCCAATATGTCTGATAAACATCCCCATATCCTTTAAGACATGAAGCTGTTGTGGATAAATATCTGTCCAATGTGATTGAGACTGGTTGCACGCAATCTAATGAGACAGATAAAAGAATGTGACTTCCTGGTTGTGCAGAGAAAGGGCCGAGTGTCCCAATGTGAGTGATAGAAATGCACAAATGTGGCTTCAAAGGAGACGTATTTTTAGCTCCTCAAAATATTGTTCCAGTCCAGCTGTGCAAGAAAGTCGGGGGCCCAACAGAACTCCAGAGAAATAATAAACTGGGGAGCCCATGAATGAGGGATTTGTTGTCCCCCCCATAGGAACCAGATGGAGAAATGGCAGAGCAATCCGCCGGCTCGAGGGGCTTTTGTTCTGGTCCACGATGACGGCCCGGTTTGTGCTGCAGAATCAAATCTGGAGACCCGGAAACCTTTCACTGTTGTTTGCACAGGTGGTTTGGGCTCAGGATATTTTTATTTAATCCTATTTTCGTTCGAGGGTTGTATCTGCATTTGTCTCTATATTTATCATCGCATTCGGCTTTTTCTTAGAGAACTGAGAGCAGCGACTGTCCCTTTCTGCCTCCGGCTCAACCAAACCATGTCACAGAAGTCAGTTCTGCTCCAGGTCTGCTACATTGTTTCAGGAGCCAGAACCAGCCGTGCAGAGAATATACACAGCCAGCCAGAGACTGCTTTTTAAAAGCAATTGGTGGGGCCCATAAGCTCGAGGTCTTGGATAGCTGCTGGGCTCCGTGGCCTTTCCGTATGCAAAGGATTGTTGATAAAAATAATGCCAGAAATACTCCTAGTTCCAGTTTTGCTTGTGGTTGTTGTTAGACTGCAACTCCCAGCACCCCTGGCAGTCTAAACAGCTTAAAACTCTTCCCCCTTAAGTGTCCGGCAGAGAACAGAGTGAGCCGAGGCTGGAGATACTTCCTATCTGGTGCATAAATTCTTATTTCAGAATAAACCACATGGGTGAAATTAGGGATGCACCGAATCCAGGATTCGGTTCGGGATTCGGCCTTTTTCAGCAGGATTCGGATTCGGCCGAATCCTTCTGCCTGGCCGAACAAAATCCGAATCCTAATTTGCATATGCAAATTAGGGGCGGGAGGGAAATTGCGTGACTTTTTGTCAGAAAACAAGGAAGTAAAAAATGTTTTCCCCTTTCCACCCCTAATTTGCATATGCAAATTAGGGTTTGGATTCGGTTCGGTATTCGGCCGAATCTTTCGTGAAGGATTCGGGGGTTTCGGCCGAATCCAAAAAAGTGGATTCGGTGCATCCCTAGGTGAAATAGACGATATTTGGGGAAGTATCTGGGTGCAGAGTCCCGACCGCTGCAGATTTATCAGTAACAGATCCCAGCTCAGCTGAATTCAGAGGAGATGAATGAGATCTGGGGTATAATACCTGGGAATTCTGCCGTTTTATAGGACAAAATGAGATAGTGTACTGGTGTGTTAACTTATTGGCCTGGTTCACTCGTGAACTGCTCTTGGGGTCTCTGTTAATGCCCCTATGGATCTAGGAGTATTTGACTTGATTTCTTAGATGGTTATTATAATATTGAGGGTTGATAATGTCTTTGCAGCAATGCCATATTCCATAGATTTCCGCTGAGCTTCTTATTTCTCTTACATGCGCCACCTAGTGGCAAAACACCAAACCTATTGCTAATATTAACCAACTGCGGTTTGGGTTAAAAAAAAAAAAAAAACGTATAAATCAATACAAGTAACTGTCACGGCTGTGATATATTCCAGTCTAGAATTTTTAGTTCTATATCAGTAGTGCGACTCAGTATAAAAAGTATTTTCCTGTGAGCTCTACTAATTGCTTGAAGATTCGGGTAAATATCAGCCCTATAAATAGTTGCAGTGAAATTGAAGGGGAAAAGCGATCAGCGGCATTGAATACACACCAGCAAGGAATGCGAGCGCAGACAATGCACCATTGTGTCGAAGGCAGAAATTAAAAACTATTTTCAAGTCGTTTAGCAGCCCTGCGCTTTCTCGCTGACGAGTTTCCTCTCGCTTTGTTGGTGGATTTGTTCCAACTTCCCTGGGCCCAACAAGTGCAGAAGGAAAAGGAAAAAATAATAAATAGGTTTAGAAAACAAAAAGAAAAACATAATTCATCCACACGATTATGCGGCTAAAGGCTTTTTGGTTTATTAAAGGGGAAGTAAACGTTCACATGCA
The DNA here is from genome assembly GCA_038501925.1 of Xenopus petersii. Classification (NCBI taxonomy): domain Eukaryota; kingdom Metazoa; phylum Chordata; class Amphibia; order Anura; family Pipidae; genus Xenopus; species Xenopus petersii. The sequence goes on along the minus strand of CM076676.1, from coordinate 3,593,687 downwards.
TGCCCAGTAGAGAGCGAAGCTGCAGCAACTAATTTATCAATCAATTCTGGGTTCCCCTAATGAAGGAGGGTGTTTCCCTGGTAAAGAAAAGCCCAGGTGAGTGAGGAAGAGCTAGGTTCCTAACATTAATGCAGGGACCCCTTTGTACTAAGATTAAGGTAGGAGTAGAGCCTGTATATATAACCCTAAGAGAACCCCAATTATTTGTACCCTGGGTACCCCTGGAGATTTGGGGTGAGTGTTTATTTGTGCCCTGGGTACCCCTGGAACTATAGCAGGGTGAGTGTTACCCCAATGTTTCTATATATCTGTAACCTTGTTATGAGCTAAGGGGGCCCAGTCTGAAGGTCAGTTAGGGGGAGATTTGGGGTGAGTGTTTATTTGTACCCTGGGTACCCCTGGAACTATAGCAGGGTGACACCCCAATGTTTCTATATATCTGTAACCTTGTTATGAGCTAAGGGGGCCCAGTCTGAAGGTCAGTTAGGGGGAGATTTGGGGTGAGTGTTTATTTGTACCCTGGGTACCCCTGGAACTATAGCAGGATGACACCCCAATGTTTCTATATATCTGTAACCTTGTTATGAGCTAAGGGGGCCCAGTCTGAAGGTCAGTTAGGGGGAGATTTGGGGTGAGTGTTTATTTGTGCCCTGGGTACCCCTGGAACTATAGCAGGGTGACACCCCAATGTTTCTATATATCTGTAACCTTGTTATGAGCTAAGGGGGCCCAGTCTGAAGGTCAGTTAGGGGGAGATTTGGGGTGAGTGTTTATTTGTGCCCTGGGTACCCCTGGAACTATAGCAGGGTGACACCCCAATGTTTCTATATATTTATAACCTTGTTATGAGCTAAGGGGGCCCAGTCTGAAGGTCAGTTAGGAGGAGATTTGGGGTGAGTGCTTATTTGTACCCTGGGTACCCCTGGAACTATAGCAGGGTGACACCCCAATGTTTCTATATATCTGTAACCTTGTTATGAGCTAAGGGGGCCCAGTCTGAAGGTCAGTTAGGGGGAGATTTGGGGTGAGTGTTTATTTGTACCCTGGGTACCCCTGGAACTATAGCAGGGTGACTGTTACCCCAATGTTTCTATATATCTGTAACCTTGTTATGAGCTAAGGGGGCCCAGTCTGAAGGCCAGTTAGGGGGAGATTTGTGGTGAGTGTTTATTTGTGCCCTGGGTACCCCTGGAACTATAGCAGAATGACTGTTACCCCAATGTTTCTATATATCTGTAACCTTGTTATGAGCTAAGGGGGCCCAGTCTGAAGGTCAGTTAGGGGGAGATTTGGGGTGAGTGTTTATTTGTGCCCTGGGTACCCCTGGAACTATAGCAGAATGACTGTTACCCCAATGTTTCTATATATCTGTAACCTTGTTATGAGCTAAGGGGGCCCAGTCTGAAGGCCAGTTAGGGGGAGATTTGGGGTGAGTGTTTATTTGTGCCCTGGGTACCCCTGGAACTATAGCAGGGTGACTGTTACCCCAATGTTTCTATATATCTGTAACCTTGTTATGAGCTAAGGGGGCCCAGTCTGAAGGTCAGTTAGGGGGAGATTTGGGGTGAGTGTTTATTTGTGCCCTGGGTACCCCTGGAACTATAGCAGAATGACTGTTACCCCAATGTTTCTATATATCTGTAACCTTGTTATGAGCTAAGGGGGCCCAGTCTGAAGGCCAGTTAGGGGGAGATTTGGGGTGAGTGTTTATTTGTGCCCTGGGTACCCCTGGAACTATAGCAGGGTGACTGTTACCCCAATGTTTCTATATATCTGTAACCTTGTTATGAGCTAAGGGGGCCCAGTCTGAAGGTCAGTTAGGGGGAGATTTGGGGTGAGTGCTTATTTGTACCCTGGGTACCCCTGGAACTATAGCAGGGTGACTGTTACCCCAATGTTTCTATATATCTGTAACCTTGTTATGAGCTAAGGGGGCCCAGTCTGAAGGCCACTTAGTGGGAGACATAGGAGGAACACTTATTTGCTCCCTAGATTTTTTGGAACTATACCATCATCATCCATTATATTTTCATTTATATAGCTCCAACATATACTGCAGTGCTGTTATATGTATATATAATTCACATCAGTCCCTGGCCCAGTGAGCTTACAATCTAAGTAGGGATGCACCGAATCCACTTTTTTGGATTCGGCCGAACCCCCGAATCCTTCACGAAAGATTCGGCCGAATACTGAACCGAATCAGAACCCTAATTTGCATATGCAAATTAGGGGTGGAAAGGGGAAAACATTTTTTACTACCTTGTTTTCTGACAAAAAGTCATGCAATTTCCCTCCCGCCCCTAATTTGCATATGCAAATTAGGATTCAGTTCGGCCAGGCAGAAGGATTCGGCCGAATCCGAATCCTGCTGAAAAAGGCCGGATCCCGAACCGAATCCTGGATTTGGTGCATCCCTAAATCTAAGGTCTCTATCACATTCCCATCAGTGCCTGTCCCAGTGAGCTTACAATCTAAGGTCTCTGTCACATTCCCATCAGTCCCTGCCTCAGCAGAGCTTACAATCTAAGGTCCCTATCACATTCTCATCAGTCCCTGATCCAGTGAGAGTACAATCTAAGGTCTTTATAACATTCCCATCAATCCCTGTCCCAGTGAGCTTACAATTGAAGGTTTGTATCACATTCCTATCAATCCCTGGCCCAGTGAGCTTACAATCTAAGGTCTCTATCACATTCCCATCAGCAGTGGCGTAACTAGATGTTGCTGGGCCCCACAGCAAATTAATTTTAGGGCCCCCAACATATCCAGTGTTTGTCCTGTTTTACCAATATATGTTCAAATTGCTCATCAATGAGAGCCTCATGGGGCCCCCTGTACCTCCTGGGCCCCCCTGCAGCCGCAGGGTCTGCTTCCTCTGTAGTTACGCCCCTGCCCATCAGTCCCTGCCCCAGAGAGTTTACAATCTAAGGTCCCTATCACATTCCTATCAGTCCCTGTCCCAGTGAGCTTACAGTCTAAGGTCTCTATCACATTCCCATCAGTCCCTGTCCCAGTGAGTTTACAATCTAAGGTCCCTATCACATTCCCATCAGTCTCTGTCCCAGTGAGTTTACAATCTAAGGTCTCTATCACATTCCCATCAGTCCCTGCCTCAGCAGAGCTTACAATCTAAGGTCCCCATCACATTCTCATCAGTCCCTGACCCAGTGAGAATACAATCTAAGGTCTTTATAACATTCCCATCAATCCCTGTCCCAGTGAGCTTACAATTGAAGGTTTTTATCACATTCCTATCAATCCCTGGCCCAGTGAGCTTACAATCTAAGGTCCCTATCACATTCTCATCAGTCCCTGACCCAGTGAGAGTACAATCTAAGGTCTTTATAACATTCCCATCAATCCCTGTCCCAGTGAGAGTACAATCTAAGGTCCTTATAACATTCCCATCAATCCCTGTCCCAGTGAGCTTACAATTGAAGGTTTTTATCACATTCCTATCAATCCCTGGCCCAGTGAGCTTACAATCTAAGGTCTCTATCACATTCCCATCAGTCCCTGCCCCAGAGAGTTTACAATCTAAGGTCCCTATCACATTCCTATCAGTCCCTGTCCCAGTGAGCTTACAGTCTAAGGTCCCTATCACATTCCCATCAGTCCCTGACCCAGTGAGCTTACAATCAAAGGTTTTTATCACATTACTATCAATCCCTGTCCCAGTGAGCTTACAATCTAAGGTTTCTATCCCATTCACACACACTAGGGCCAGTTTTATCAGCAGCCCAATTATCTGCGTGTATGTTTTTGAGTGAAGGAGAAAGCTCACACAGACAGTAGTTTCATACATTATATCTATAATCTATAAAATGTTAAACCTGGGAAATCTTGAACCAAACAAAATCTTGAGTATCTCTCGGTTATGAAGCTCAATCACCTCCGCAAGGTCTTCACAAGACTCCCATCAGCCCTTAATATCTGTAATAATCACCCGCAGATACGACTCGGGACATCAAACAACATTTGTTTCTGTAAACGTGCGAATGGAAAAAAAGAATCATCTTTTAATATCTCACTGCTTATTACTTCCTTTTGTGTTCCGGTAGAACCTAGAGATGCTGCGTTGTGTGTAATTTATAGGTTAGATTTCCTAATTCAGTAGAGTTATAAATATCTTCATACAGAAAGTGAAGCTTGAGGTTTAATAGTACAGTATGAGGGTCTATCTCTGTATATTTGTATTTATACATATGGGAGGAGGGAGGTGCCATATTGATTCCCTTAGACAGTACAGTATGAGGGTATAGCTTATTGTGTGCCCAGAACATTCCTTCTCTGTATATTTGTATTTATACATATGGGAGGAGGAGGTGCCATATTGATTCCCTTAGACAGTACAGTATGAGGGTATAGCTTATTGTGTGCCCAGAACATTCCTTCTCTGTATATTTGTATTTATACATATGGGAGGAGGAGGTGCCATATTGATTCCCTTAGACAGTACAGTATGAGGGTATAGCTTATTGTGTGCCCAGAACATTCCTTCTCTGTATATTTGTATTTATACATATGGGAGGAGGGAGGTGCCATATTGATTCCATTAGACAGTACAGTATGAGGGTATAGCTTATTGTGTGCCCAGAACATTCCTTCTCTGTATATTTGTATTTATACATATGGGAGGAGGAGGTACCAGATAGTTTCAGAATTGCTTTCCCTTTCTCAGGTAATAGCTTGGGGCCCTGAGGGATATACACAATATAATACACCTTTTATGCTTTTATTTACACTTTTGCCCCAGGGAGGATGCTGGGAGCTCAGGGCAAATGTCCTTTCTCTGCTGACACCATGTTACCAGTTGCACGGCCGGTGAATCATTTACTCTCTAATCTCGCCGCGCTGCTGATAAGAAACATGCGGCAGGTAAAGGTGCTCAGAGTCAAATGGTACGGTCACAAAGTCTTAAAGGGACAGTACATCTAAAAAAAATAATAATAATAAAAAAAATATATATATATATATATATATATATATATATATATTACATATGTGCACACAGGGAGGCATATATCTAAATTCTCTATGCATTTGTTACTATGATGCTAATGTTACTGTTCCCTCCGCAGGCAGCAGTGTTCACTGTCCCCGAGTTCTTCCCATTTGGAATCCCGTCTCGGGCAGCACTGACCAGCTAGTGGATCAGAATGAGAAGGAGCAAAGGGTGAGAGGGAAGGAGCTCAGGAAATCCCCGTCGCTACAGAAGCCCGCAGGTAATGACAAACCCAATTCTGCTTTGCGTTTTAGTTACCCTTTAATCTATATTCAGGGATGGGGTCTGTATTTGGAAACTCCGCTGATTCATAGATTCAGCTCAGGATCAGTCTACTGGTCTGTAGTGCTACGTCAGAGCCCGTGGGCCTCGTTCCCACGGTTACAAACACAGACCAAGCTGAGCGATTGTTATGTCTGCGATGCCCCAGCTTTATTCCCAGGAAGCAGAATTACATGTATATGCCCCATAATTACCCCATTTCTTTATTAGCGTTTCGCATTCCAGTTCTATGTCTTTTGTAAAAATGCTGAGGTTTTGTTTCCACTGCTTCAGCTAAGCTTTCTTATAACAACTATTAAAGATCTCTGTGATAAAGGCCTAATAATTAGGGATGCACGGAATCCAGGATTTGGCCTTTTTCAGCAGGATTTGGATTCGGCCGAATCCTTCTGCCTGCCTGGGAAATCCCCTTCCCACCCCTAATTTGCATATGCAAATTAGGATTTGGATTCGGTTCAGTATTCAGCCGAATCTTTCACGAAGGATTCGGGGGTTCGGCCAAATCCAAAATAGTGGGTTTGGTACATACCTACTTATAATAGGGGGTCAATGGAGGTTGTCCTTGACTGGGCCTGGACCAGGACATCCCCCTAATAGTCCAGCCGGCCAGTCCCGCCTGGAATTTTACTGCCTCAGAATCCAATGTCTGGCTCAATATTCCATTTACTTTCTAATGACACATTTTATTACTGTTCCTAATTAGCTGTGTATTTCATACTGATAATACCCCCGAGGGGTGCTACAGAGGGCACCCGACCAATCAGTGCCATGCTCTGCTGCTCCATAGGATTTACTCTGATAAAGCCACATCTGTTTCTTTGTGCGATTCAGTTACATTTTTATTATGTTTTTTTTATGGAGCTCTGTAGGAGGCGGTTAACCTTCCTGGATAATTTAGGGCTTCGGGAGAACCCACTGGAATCCTGTTGGAATCGAACCTGGGACCCCAGAGCTGTACAGCTGGAACAGCTCCCACTGCTGATCAGCCAATGGCTGTTTGTGGTGACCTAAATGAATTCTGTTCCCTATAAATAATTCGTTAGCGAGACAACATTTAAAGGAGGATAAATGAAAAAAAACTGAAAATTAATATTATCTTTAAAAACCGCCCCTATAGATGTTCTCTGGTCCCTGTGTTTCAAATGAGGGGTGGGCGTGTCCCTGCCAGAAGCACAGTAGGAGGGGGACAGCCAATCACAGCCCTGCAGTCACACAAGCACAGACGGGCTTCAGTTCCCTATCAGGTCCTGCTAGCTGCTGATTGGTTCCTGTCCTACAGTGCAGTGAGCTGAGAGTCTGGGAATTCAGGACACAGGAAGTGGAAGGGAAAAGAGGGATTATTTGGGTTTTTGCAGAAATATTCAATAAATCAGCCTGAAACACTACTTTTTAAAATTCTTCTATATCTAAATGAGTATACTGCACTGGTACCTTCCTATTTTTTTTTTACACAAAATGTCTCCTTTAAGGACCTTTTCTCTGTGCACTTCCTGTTCTCAGGAAAGGGAAGCCGCCGCTGCCTGCGGATTTTCATGCTGCCATGAAACAAAGAAAGACCATTCACTACCCTAAATTAGCCGAGTAATAGAGCAGACAGAGAAGTCACACTAATTCCACATTCTAAAGATGCCTGGCTGTTTATACTTGCTGCACTGCTGCTTCCGACTCCTGAAACAAGTTAGCAGAATCCAGCTGATCAAGGTTACTGATATATGAGGTCATAAAAGGGGCATGGCTTGCAGGGGAGTGGGTGGAGTTCGGGTAGATCAAGGGCATGTGACTTTTTTCAACCTGAGCTACTTTGGTTGCTATTGCCTTTGTGCAATAAATTACAGGTGAACCAATGGGTCGACTTTCTGCCTCCTAAATTTGCAAATAACTGGAATAATTTAATAACGCCTTGCGCCCAGGTCTCATCTGCCCGGCTAACGACCCATCTGTTCTCATTAATGCAGCCGAGGACACAATAGCTCTCTCTTCCCAGCCCAGATAATAAATACAGATAATAAATAGGATCTGAGATAGGAGCACCGCCCTGAGGATAGAAACTGTCATGCGACCCCTTCGCTGGCACTCGGCCGGTCTCGCTAATTCGATTAAAGGCCGTTCAGTCATTTTAAGTTATTTACAGCGATTGTGATGGTATCTGACCTCTGATGCACTGTTAAAGGGATATTGCAGTTATTTCCTTCTTTAATCGAGTTCATGTCGGGCTTAATAGCACTGCCGGGTTATATACTGAATAACTGGGGGTACAGGGGAATATAATCACTGCTGTGAAGTCTGTCGGGACAAGGACCACATCAACGAGTAGGTTGCCGGCCTCGATCTGGGGAAACAGGAATGGGAAAACCGAACCTGCCTGGGAAGTGAAACAGAATGTACAAAATATTCCTGTTTACTTCCCCTTTAATAGCATTGCACAGTAGGTAAGATCATACACGGGTAGGGTTGCCACCTTTTCTGGAAAAAAATACTGGCCTATATATTTATCTTTATTCCCTATTAATAACATTGGGATCACCGACCTTCCTATATATTTATCTTTATTCCCTATTAATAACATTGGGATCACTGACCTTCCTATATATTTATCTTTATTCCCTATTAATAACATTGGGATCACTGGCCTTCCTATATATTTATCTTTATTCCCTATTAATAACATTGGGATCACTGGCCTTCCTATATATTTATCTTTATTCCCTATTAATAACATTGGGATCACTGACCTTCCTATATATTTATCTTTATTCCCTATTAATAACATTGGGATCACTGACCTTCCTATATATTTATCTTTATTCCCTATTAATAACATTGGGATCACTGGCCTTCCTATATATTTATCTTTATTCCCTATTAATAACATTGGGATCACTGACCTTCCTATATATTTATCTTTATTCCCTATTAATAACATTGGGATCACTGGCCTTCCTATATATTTATCTTTATTCCCTATTAATAACATTGGGATCACTGACCCTCCTATATATTTATCTTTATTCCCTATTAATAACATTGGGATCACTGACCTTCCTATATATTTATCTTTATTCCCTATTAATAACATTGGGATCACTGACCTTCCTATATATTTATCTTTATTCCCTATTAATAACATTGGGATCACTGACCTTCCTATATATTTATCTTTATTCCCTATTAATAACATTGGGATCATATCACTGACCTTCCTATATATTTATCTTTATTCCCTATTAATAACATTGGGATCACTGACCTTCCTATATATTTATCTTTATTCCCTATTAATAACATTGGGATCACTGACCTTCCTATATATTTATCTTTATTCCCTATTAATAACATTGGGATCACTGACCTTCCTATATATTTATCTTTATTCCCTATTAATAACATTGGGATCACTGACCTTCCTATATATTTATCTTTATTCCCTATTAATAACATTGGGATCACTGACCTTCCTATATATTTATCTTTATTCCCTATTAATAACATTGGGATCACTGGCCTTCCTATATATTTATCTTTATTCCCTATTAATAACATTGGGATCACTGACCTTCCTATATATTTATCTTTATTCCCTATTAATAACATTGGGATCACCGACCTTCCTATATATTTATCTTTATTCCCTATTAATAACATTGGGATCACTGACCTTCCTATATATTTATCTTTATTCCCTATTAATAACATTGGGATCACTGACCTTCCTATATATTTATCTTTATTCCCTATTAATAACATTGGGATCACTGACCTTCCTATATATTTATCTTTATTCCCTATTAATAACATTGGGATCACTGACCTTCCTATATATTTATCTTTATTCCCTATTAATAACATTGGGATCACTGACCTTCCTATATATTTATCTTTATTCCCTATTAATAACATTGGGATCACTGGCCTTCCTATATATTTATCTTTATTCCCTATTAATAACATTGGGATCACTGACCTTCCTATATATTTATCTTTATTCCCTATTAATAACATTGGGATCATATCACTGACCTTCCTATATATTTATCTTTATTCCCTATTAATAACATTGGGATCATATCACTGACCTTCCTATATATTTATCTTTATTCCCTATTAATAACATTGGGATCACTGACCTTCCTATATATTTATCTTTATTCCCTATTAATAACATTGGGATCACTGACCTTCCTATATATTTATCTTTATTCCCTATTAATAACATTGGGATCACTGGCCTTCCTATATATTTATCTTTATTCCCGATTAATAACATTGGGATCACTGACCTTCCTATATATTTATCTTTATTCCCTATTAATAACATTGGGATCACTGACCTTCCTATATATTTATCTTTATTCCCTATTAATAACATTGGGATCACTGGCCTTCCTATATATTTATCTTTATTCCCTATTAATAACATTGGGATCACTGACCTTCCTATATATTTATCTTTATTCCCTATTAATAACATTGGGATCACTGACCTTCCTATATATTTATCTTTATTCCCTATTAATAACATTGGGATCACTGACCTTCCTATATATTTATCTTTATTCCCTATTAATAACATTGGGATCACCGACCTTCCTATATATTTATCTTTATTCCCTATTAATAACATTGGGATCACTGGCCTTCCTATATATTTATCTTTATTCCCTATTAATAACATTGGGATCACTGACCTTCCTATATATTTATCTTTATTCCCTATTAATAACATTGGGATCACTGACCTTCCTATATATTTATCTTTATTCCCTATTAATAACATTGGGATCACTGGCCTTCCTATATATTTATCTTTATTCCCTATTAATAACATTGGGATCACTGACCTTCCTATATATTTATCTTTATTCCCTATTAATAACATTGGGATCACTGACCTTCCTATATATTTATCTTTATTCCCTATTAATAACATTGGGATCACTGACCTTCCTATATATTTATCTTTATTCCCTATTAATAACATTGGGATCACTGACCTTCCTATATATTTATCTTTATTCCCTATTAATAACATTGGGATCACTGACCTTCCTATATATTTATCTTTATTCCCTATTAATAACATTGGGACCAACCACCATTTTTACCGGCTAGGCCCGTAAAATACCGGCCTGGTGGCAACCCTATACACGGGCAGATTAAAGCTGCCGATATCGGTCCTTTAGCATACCTCCCAACTGTCCTGTTTTTCGTGGGACAGTCCTGCTTTTGACAGCTCAACCCGGATTGTTCCTGAAATGTCCCGACTTTCTCTTCTCTGATCTCCTGCACTGAAAAGCCAGAAAAAGATACAACGTTTTCTTATTTGGCTTTTGGCAGAGAGCCCAGAATAAATACTTAGATACTTTTGTAACATTATAAGATAGGCAGGTCTCTTGGGAGAACTTGGGAGACTCACAGCTTAAAGGCAATTAACCTTCATTAACAAAACTGTAAAAACACATATAACCACAGGAATGTTTTCAGACACATATTTTGTATTGTAATTATGGGGCCACAAAAATGGGAGTGGTCAAAAAATTTGCCATGCGGCAAATTTTTTTTGTCCCTCGTTTTGTTTTCCAAAATGTTGGGAGGTACAGTATGCTTTAGACGGAATCGAGCAGATATTGATCAGGCAGGTTTGATTTTTCCTGCTATTGAGAAGCCATCGGCCCTAGGACCAAGCGATCGGATTAACCCAATATCACCCTGCCAGTGGGCATATCGGGGAAGGTAGCCAAACGAGCGGATCTTATAGTGTTTGGCTACCTTTAGCTAGTGGTGGGAGCCTCTATCCCAGCTGCAGGCCTGCTTCTGATCTGTGAGATCGGCACATACACAGGGTGACCCCAGGGTGCAGCAAGAACACGGGTGAGCCTGGAGAAACATGCTGACTAGTGGCCCTACCCAGGGGCCCGTCCCTTCCCTCACAACTGTCTCCCATCCCCAGAGAGAAATGGAAAGGCCAAGCCCCACATTAAACTCCGGCACAGGATACACGGCGCATCCTCTCGCTGCAGGGAGCTCTGGGGTGCACCTTGGGAACCTGTTTCCTGAAGTCGGAATTTAAACAGCACCAACCTTTGGGTTACTGGGTAGGAATTGCCTTTATTCTGCTCATTCATAAAGAAACAGTGCAGATCATGTATGGCCTCATTTACTAAAGTTAAATAAAACTCCCAGCACCCCACCACCATCCCAGTTCACTACCATCTGGGTCATTTTAGATATAATTAGATGGGGCCCCGTTTAGCCTGGCCAGGGCCCCCCATATTGTCTTTAAAGGATAAGTAAACGTTGACAATAAGTGATTGTAAAATTGATGCGGGGGCTGTTCTAAGCACTTTTATCATTTACATTCTTTATTTATTATTCTTAAAGGATAAGTAAACCTTTCAAATAAGGGAGTGTAAAATTGACGAGAGTGTTATTCTAAGCACTTTTGGAATTTACATTCATTATTTATTCTTTTTATATTCCAAGATATTAAGGGATACCTGTACTGTTAATATGAATGAATTTTGTTACAACAGCGCCACCTGCTGGTCAGTTTCCCACCAGTCTGACCAGCAAGTAGTCAAGGAAGTTGTCAGGAGAAAGAAAGAGGCTGATGTTCTTCTGCTTAGGAAAGATGTGAGAAAGGTTTCTAATTTTATTCCTAAGCAGAAGAACATCAGCCTCTTTCTTTCTCCTGACAACTTCCTTGACTACTTGCTGGTCAGACTGGTGGGAAACTGACCAGCAGGTGGCGCTGTTGTAACACAATTCATTCATATTAACAGCACATGTATCCCTTAATATCTTGGAATTGAAAAAGAATAAATAATGAATGTACATTGCAAAAGTGCTTAGAATAGCCCCCTCATCAATTTTACATTCACTTATTTTCAAGGTTTACTTATCCTTTAACTGTATATATAATGAGGTGTGCAGTTAATATGGCTTTCAGTGATGTCACAAAAGAGGCTGCAATTCTCCATCCTGGACTACTGCATGATATGTATGGACCGTGGCACACACAGCCCCCCCCCGTGTAGCTTAGCTTGCCCTTTAACCGACAGGCAGTTGACATCTCTTTCCTCGATGTGACACAATTGCTTTTATATCCTTATTAAAAGGTGGATGAGGGAGCTGCTGGATTTCCTCCGAACAACGCCCTGTACCAGGGAAACGTCAGAATTGCTGACTGTGTATTATCTGCCCATTGTCACGGAGGGTGACCCGCAGGGTGGAGGGGGCCAGAAGGCTGAAATGATCCCCCCCTCCAGTTTCTAGAGATTCTGCACCAATAATGAGTGAACAGCTCTCCTCAATAGGAAACAGCGATACAATTGTGCAGGGGACACCCAAAAATGAGGTCTCTCTGATGTCATACACCATCACTGATGCAAGGAATAAAGAACAGTATGGCTGCACCGGTATTTAAGCAGCTCTGTAACATGGCATTGCTATTGAAACTGAAGAGAAGGCTGCAGATCCTACATTTATATACCTACTTATACTTCTATGCCCCACTTCAGCCTACATAAATGTGACCTACTGTACAGCCTCGTCATGGGGGAGTGTCCTGTGCTATGATGTCATTATAGGAAGTTGATTTTTGCTGTGATATCATCATATAAAAGTACTTTCTGCTCAGAGCTGTATATAGATCCTATGCTGCTGCCCCTTCCATTGTACAGCGGCTGCGGAAGATGATTGTGGGCATCAACTTGGGGGGCATTGTATTTACCTGTAGGTGCTGTGTGTTATGATGTCATTACAGAGCGCTGTTGCCTAATGTGACCCTTTTGTCTTTCTGATTGTGACAGTTCCCCCAAAGCCAGAAATTCTGACATCATCTCCGTCTCCTCAAAAACTCCAAACTCCCATCAGCCGGACCTTTCCCAGGGGGCGGCCAAAGATGGAGGACGTCACATCCAACTCAGGGGAAAAGACTCCGAAGATTTCTGATCTCATCAGTCGCTTTGAAGGCGGCAGGTATGTCCCAGATTGTAATGGGGGGAAAAAACGGGTCACAAACTGGACATAAGAGCTATGGAGAGAACAGATCTGGCACAAAAGCTAGAGCTATGGGGGTTCTCCGTAGGCAAAATTGGTGTGCAATATATTTATGGCCACTAGGGGTCACATTCTCATTAATGCTATACAGATTACACCTGCAATGAGATTGGTCTATAACTTATTTATGGCTCTTATGAACTGTGTAAAGTGAAAGCATAGAAGAGTAGCCCTGTTGAGTGTCACTCGTATTATAAGGGATAATGTACCCCCTACTGTAAATGATAAGGATATTAGAAGTCACTGAGGGGTTGTTCTGTGACCATATAAAGGCACAAGGCTGCAGGCTGAGTTATACAGGGAACTCTGAGTATCACTCATGTATTATAAGGGATAATGTACCCCCTACTGTAAATGATAAGGATATTAGAAGTCACTGAGGGGTTGTTCTGTGACCATATAAAGGCACAAGGCTGCAGGCTGAGTTATACAGGGAACTCGGAGTATCATTCATGTATTATAAGGGATAATGTACCCCCTACTTTAACTGATAAGGATATTCGAAGTCACTGAGGGGTTGTTCTGTGACCATATAAAGGCACAAGGCTGCAGGCTGAGTTATACAGGGAACTCTGGGTATCACTCATGTATTATAAGGGATAATGTACCCCCTACTGTAAATGATAAGGATATTAGAAGTCACTGAGGGGTTGTTCTGTGACCATATAAAGGCACAAGGCTGCAGGCTGAGTTATACAGGGAACTCTGAGTATCACTCATGTATTATAAGGGATAATGTACCCCCTACTGTAAATAATAAGGATATTAGAAGTCACTGAGGGGTTGTTCTGTGACCATATAAAGGCACAAGGCTGCAGGCTGAGTTATACAGGGAACTCGGAGTATCACTCATGTATTATAAGGGATAATGTACCCCTACTTTAACTGATAAGGATATTCGAAGTCACTGAGGGGTTGTTCTGTGACCATATAAAGGCACAAGGCTGCAGGCTGAGTTATACAGGGAACTCTGGGTATCACTCATGTATTATAAGGGATAATGTACCTCCTACTGTAAATGATAAGGATATTAGAAGTCACTGAGGGGTTGTTCTGTGACCATATAAAGGCACAAGGCTGCAGGCTGAGTTATACAGGGAACTCTGAGTATCACTCATGTATTATAAGGGATAATGTACCCCCTACTGTAAATGATAAGGATATTAGAAGTCACTGAGGGGTTGTTCTGTGACCATATAAAGGCTGCAGGCTGAGTTATACAGGGAACTCTGAGTATCACTCATGTATTATAAGGGATAATGTACCCCCTACTGTAAATGATAAGGATATTAGAAGTCACTGAGGGGTTGTTCTGTGACCATATAAAGGCACAAGGCTGCAGGCTGAGTTATACAGGGAACTCTGAGTATCACTCATGTATTATAAGGGATAATGTACCCCCTTCTGTAAATGATAAGGATATTAGAAGTCACTGAGGGGTTGTTCTGTGACCATATAAAGACACAAGGCTGCAGGCTGAGTTATACAGGGAACTCTGAGTATCACTCATGTATTATAAGGGATAATGTACCCCCTTCTGTAAATGATAAGGATATTAGAAGTCACTGAGGGGTTGTTCTGTGACCATATAAAGGCACAAGGCTGCAGGCTGAGTTATACAGGGAACTCTGAGTATCACTCATGTATTATAAGGGATAATGTACCCCCTACTGTAAATAATAAGGATATTAGAAGTCACTGAGGGGTTGTTCTGTGACCATATAAAGGCACAAGGCTGCAGGCTGAGTTATACAGGGAACTCTGAGTATCACTCATGTATTATAAGGGATAATGTACCCCCTACTGTAAATGATAAGGATATTAGAAGTCACTGAGGGGTTGTTCTGTGACCATATAAAGGCACAAGGCTGCAGGCTGAGTTATACAGGGAACTCTGAGTATCACTCATGTATTATAAGGGATAATAAAATATTTGCCCTCAGTGAGCAATAGTCAGACTAAAGCCCTTTGCCTGCCCTAGCCTTAAGGGGAAGTGCTCCCTCCACAGGTTGGTGCTGATGACAGGCAGTGGAATGAAGGACAAGATGTTTATTTTGGCTCTGTCTCTCCTGCTGTTTCCTTCTAACTGTGTCTTAGCACCTGGTCTCTGTTTCCTCTGCTGGGAATCTGTTCCTCTCCAGAACTACTGAATCAATCCGATGCTTCATTGTTTATTGTGCAGCGACTGATTGACTTCAGCTAAACTCCCCTTATCCTCTGGCTTCTCTAACGGCTCGTAATAAATAACTGATCTGCACTTAGCTTTATGTTTATAATGATCAAGGTACAATGTGATAATCCTGCAGGAAAAATGTACCCATATATATAAATACAAATATACAGAGAAGGAATGTTCTGGGCACACAATAAGCTATACCCTCATACTGTACTGTCTAAGGGAATCAATATGGCACCTCCCTCCTCCCATATGTATAAATACAAATATACAGAGAAGGAATGTTCTGAGCACACAATAAGCTATACCCTCATACTGTACTGTCTAAGGGAATCAATATGGCACCTCCTCCTCCCATATGTATAAATACAAATATACAGAGAAGGAATGTTCTGGGCACACAATAAGCTATACCCTCATACTGTACTGTCTAAGGGAATCAATATGGCACCTCCTCCCATATATATAAATACAAATATACAGAGAAGGAATGTTCTGGGCACACAATAAGCTATACCCTCATACTGTACTGTCTAAGGGAATCAATATGGCACCTCCTCCTCCCATATGTATAAATACAAATATACAGAGAAGGAATGTTCTGGGCACACAATAAGCTATACCCTCATACTGTACTGTCTAAGGGAATCAATATGGCACCTCCCTCCTCCCATATGTATAAATACAAATATACAGAGAAGGAATGTTCTGGGCACACAATAAGCTATACCCTCATACTGTACTGTCTAAGGGAATCAATATGAAGCTGTGCTGATGCACCAGCATTAAACATTGATGAGCAGAGATTTTCCCATTACTGAGCATTGACCAGAAGTTAATCTGTTCTTTGCTACTTTACAGAACCAGAGATGATTGACTATATTCTAACCCAGTGATCCCCAACCAGTAGCTCGTGAGTAACATGTTTCTCCCCAACCCCTTGGATGTTGCTCCCAATGGCCTCAAAGCAGGTGCTTATTTTTGAATTCCAGGCTTGGAGACAAGTTTTGGTTTCATAAAAACCAGATGTACTGCCAAACAGAGTCTCAATGTAGGTTGACAATCCACATCCAAATGGCCAATCACAGCCCTTATTTGGCACCCAAGAACATTTTTCATGCTTGTGTTGCTCCCCAACTCCTTTTACTGCTGAATGTTGCTCACAGGTTCAAACTTCTCTGCACTCCTGGTTGCATAGTTTATTTGGGTAAAAAAATGACCAAAAAAATCACCATGTGCTCATTTATACACACACATCTCACATATACACATTTCTGCACTCTCTCCAGCTCATTTATATCCTTTTTAAAGACTGGAGCCCAAAACTGCTCCCCAGACTCAAGGTGAGGCCTTACTAGGGATCTATAAAGAGGCAAAATGCATAAATTTAATGGGCACCTGCTGTCAATCTCTGGACTAGATCAAGATATGATTCAATAAATGTGTCTCATAGCTTTGCCCAATTAGTCATGTCCAAGTGGACCACATTGGCCAGATCTGTTTAGTTCAGTCTTTTGGCCCGTGCAGAAAGGACAGTAGTTCTGATCTGATTTGGTCTTCATATGGGATTTAACTACTAGGAGAAAACCAAACCTCCTCAGTACGAAGGGCATGAGCCAAACAGGGAACATGCAGGATCCTGCCTGGAGTATCACGTATGCATGCATCCAATCAATTAGAAAAAGTTCTCAAGAGAGCACCAAATTAGGTTCCATGGGGTAACCAGGGGTAGATTGGCCTACCAGAATGCCAGGGAATATCCCAGTGGACCCTAATCCTGGTGTGGCCCTGCATAGCCCACGTGTCTCCTGTTGCCCTGGCAATCCTCCTTTATCTGTCATATAGTCATGGGTCAGCAGACCCAGAAACCACCAGAAACCCTTTTTGGTGCCTGCACAAAATCCCGGAGTGCACCGTGCAAGAAATATCAGTGGTAATCGGTGACCTATTAAATACACAAATCCCTGGCACGAGGCTCTCAATGTAGCTTCCAATTGCCCGGTTTGTGATTTTGTATTTTTGAAATGTGTCTTCTGGGGGGAAGTGTTCATGAGAAGCAGAACCAGGCCCCACCGCATTAAGGAAGTCCCACTCGTAGTGCTAATTGTATCTGCTCTTTGGGAGCACCTCCGTAGGACAAAGCTCTTAATTCTACTGCAAGTGGTTTCAAGTCATCTTATATTCTGTCAGGAGGGAGAGCTCATTATTGTTATGGATGGACTAAAAGGCTTTTCCTTGTATTCCCCCCACAGCCCGGGCGAGATCCGGAAAGCCTCTCCGAGCGACTTAAACAATGGTCCCAACCATAAGCCGAGAACCAAAGTGATTCTGCAGCCGTTCACCGAGCACCCGCTCCTGCACAAACAAGGCATGAGCCAGGACATCATCCAGGAGCCACCCAAGATCAGGGCCAATGGGATCCCAACTCAGGCAGAACCTGAGAGGAAAAACACACTACTGTCTCCTGCCATACAGACTCCTCCTCCATCTCCCTGTGGCATAAACAGTTCCCCTTTGGGGACGCCAGAGGTTTTACCTGAGCCAAAAACTGCACCCCCCTTACCACCTCCCTTGCCGCCTAACAAGGCTAATGTAGAGAGGTTGGTGAATGGAGAAGTGTCTCAAGAGATCAAGGATGTGCCACAAAAATCCACCATTAGTGGTCAAACCAACAGAGGCTACGAGGAGACAGAACCTCCTACACCATTGAGCCCAACCAGAGAAGCACTGGAGGATATCAGCAGCATTAATATCACTCTTACCAAGCCCAGTGACGTTAAGGTACCATGTGCATGTATATATATATATAATATCTATATATCCGTATCCCTCTGTAACCATGTTAAATATAACACTTGCCCCCTCCCCAAATGATTTACTATCACAATGTTCCTCTTTTGGTTCCCATTTCTAACTCCCTCCCTGATAGAGACCTTATTGTTGTTAACATAGATTTAAAAAGATAAAACCTGCAAAGATTGATTTGGCACCGATACAATGAAGCATGAATTCAGTTCAGTGTAAAAATTAAAGGGGAAGTCATCTCTGACATTTTAGTCTTACCCCCCCCCCCCAGCACTCCATTAGGGAATCACGAAAAAGCATATTTGTTGGATTGACCCCTCTCGACCAAGGTAATATGAGGTCCAACTAGCTGTGAACTTTTTCCCCAGGAAACCCCAGGGAAATCACATTTGCCTATTGTATCTGGAGAAATGGTCATACAAGTGTTCCAAGAGGGTGCTGATGGGTGTTGAGGATCACATGTGTTTCTTTCTCTCTGCTCTTCATTAAATCTGCAGGGGGAGAAAGAAATAGCCCATTATAGGGTTGGTAACCCATTGAAGGGCTGAGGTGTGGTCAACCCAATGTTAGGTTGGTGACCAGGTGGATGGCTGATGACCAGATGAAGAGCTGGGGACTCATTAAATGAAGATTGACCCATAGGCATTGGAACCAGTGTAGGGGTTGCTGATCCAGTGTATGGAGGGGTTGGTGTCTCCGTGTAGGCCTGTTGACTTAATGTAGCACTGGTGACCCACATTAGAGTGGTCAGCCCAGTATAACGTTGGTGATGGGGTTGATGACCATTGTAGGTCAGTTGAACCCGTGTAGGGCATTAGAATCAGTGTAAGGGTTAGTGATCCAGTGTATGGTTGGTGACCCAATGTAGTGCTGGTAATTAATTGGAGGGCTAATGACTCACTAAAGCCCAATATAAGGTGGGTGACCAGATGTAGGGCTTGTGATTTATTGTTGGGAGGTTGACCCTTTGTAGGGTAATGGAATTGCATAGTGGTGGTGATCCAGTTTATGCTGGTTGATTCCATTGTAGGGTTGGAGTCTCCATGTAGGTGTGTTGACTTTTTGTAAGCTTGTTGACTTATTGTAGGCTTGTTGGCTTACTGTAGGCTTGTTGACCCACTAAAGAGTTGTGAGGCTAGTGTAAGCTGGCAATTCATTAAAGGGCAATGAAAACAGCGTAGGGGCTAGTACCCCATTGCATAGTGGTTGACCCAATTTAATGTTATTAAACCATTGTAGGTTTAATGACTTATTCAATCATTGTAGGGAGGTTGACCCTTTAAGGGTATTGTAGGGCATTGGAATCAGTGTAGGGTTTGGTGGGCCAGTATGTAGGTTTGGAGTCTCAGTGTAGGGCAGTTGACTTCTATTAGGGTTGGTGATGAGTGGCCAATCCAATGTGAGTATAGAGCTGGAGGCTTATTGTAGGCATACTGACCTACTGTAGTACAGTGGAATGAGTGGTGACACAATGTAGAAGAAGTTAGGTCTCCTCCAGACAACAATCCCACAATGCCTTGTAATGAATGTGTATTAGAGAGCTGCTTGCAAGGACATTGTTTATTGTTTGGGTTATGTCCCCTTGGAGAATAAAGAACCAGCATGAAAATGCATCCTTGTACTCAAACTGGAGCTGTATGGAAATTAAGATCATTTAGTATCATCTTGTTCTGTAATGCCTGACCGTGATGGGAACAGAGAATGGCTGCAAAGGGGAAATATACCTCATACACAGTATAATTTAAATGCATTTAAATGGACTGAAAAAAATGGGGTTGTCCCTTGTAATGCATAAAGCATATCCTCCCTGTGTACATGTATGTGTGTATAACATATGAGCCATGAATATCCTCTAAATGAATGATATATGGTGCTTAGTGATGTCATCGGTTATAATTGGTGTTCAGTGTTCAGTGATGTAATGTCTATCATGTGACTCGCTTCAACCTGTGTATTATAGTGAATAATGTACCTCCTGTTGTAAAATAGTAAGATCTTCTTGAAAGCTCTCTGCCTTGTGCTTTTTATATCCCTATATTGTACAATTGGGGGTACATTATTCACTATATAAATGCACAATAATTTTTAAAGGTGACATTCACCTTTCATTAAAATCTGGCTGTATTTACGCTTTAATGCTTCTTTAGGCCTTTGAATACCGTTTTCCTTAGCTGTGTCCAATGAATAAACAAGAAGTGCTGGAATAAAGGAGGGAGCCAATTGAAAGAATTCCTGTGTTACCATTAGCAGGGCCAAGCAAATGTCAAATGGACTTTTAATTGGGGTTTTGCTTTCAGGCACTGCAGTGACTTTGCTGCTTTATTAGCACCGGCATCTGCTTCATTAATGTGCAGGAGGCAAGATCAGTCTGTTAATTAATCTCCCCTCTCTGCCTCTTTCTTATGATTTGGTAGGAGACTAACGAACAGAAACTTCACAACATCGCCAACGAGCTCTTAGAGACGGAGAGAGCCTATGTCAGCCGCCTGGAACTTCTGCAGGTACAACTTCTCCTTCCATTGGCTTTTCACTTCCCCTTGTTATTTGTGTAGGCTCAGTTCCCCCTTTATACCAGCGAAATCTGACCGGAACTGCTGCAGCAACTATAGATTGTATGCCTTGTAACTTGGGCTTGTAATCATTCTAATACATGTATATCCTTACCTGTAACTTCACCTGCAGCCTTTATATGGTCACAGAACTCCTCAGTGACTTCTAATATCCTTATCATTTACAGTAGGGGTACATTGTCCCTTATAATACATGAGTGATACTCAGAGTTCCCTATATAACTCAGCCTGCAGCCTTGTGCCTTTATATGGTCACAGAACAACCCCTCAGTGACTTCTAATATCCTTATAATTTACAGTCGGGGGTACATTATCCCTTATAATACATGAGTGATACTCAGAGTTCCCTGTATAACTCAGCCTGCAGCCTTGTGCCTTTATATGGTCACAGAACAACCCCTCAGTGACTTCTAATATCCTTATCATTTACAGTAGGGGGTACATTGTCCCTTATAATACATGAGTGATACTCAGAGTTCCCTGTATAACTCAGCCTGCAGCCTTGTGCCTTTATATGGTCACATAACCCCTCAGTGACTTTAAATATCCTTATCATTTACAGTAGGGGGTACATTATCCCTTATAATACATGAGTGATACTCAGAGTTCCCTGTATAACTCAGCCTGTAGCCTTGTGCCTTTATATGGCCACAGAACAACCCCTCAGTGACTTCTAATATCCTTATCATTTACAGTAGGGGGTACATTATCCCTTATAATACATGAGTGATACTCAGCAAAGGGTTTACTGACAAAAGGGAGGTAGAGATCTCCCCAACTGCTTGGATAAAATCTCAGTTTAAAAGCTCTGTGCCGTGTATATATTTGGGGTCACCCTGAGCTTGATACAAAGGGAACAAGTGCAAGTTCCATAGAAATAAAAGAGGTTTGGATCAGCTGATGAGATCTATGAGCGGATTGCAGCAGCGCAGTAAGTGATGCATCATTAACAATCAATCTCCTTAAAGCAATGACCCCAACGGACTTTGTTCTCGTTGTCCATGTACAGTAAATAAAGCTGAGCCCTTGAAAAGGAAATGTCAGATGAAAGGTTTATTTACAGCACTGCTGTCAGGAGAGGCCGGGGCATGGTTTAACCACAACTCACCACTATTTTGCATCATTATCCATTGAATTCTATTTCCCTTGCAGACATTCCACGATGCCCTGATGAAGGAAGCCAAACAAGGATCTTTCCCAGTAGAAGTGTTAAATAAAATCTTCTCCAACATTTCCTCCATACAAAGCTTTCACGGGCAGTTCCTGCTGCCGGAGTTAGAGACTCGGATGAAGGAATGGTAAGTCGGAGGCTAAATAGACGACAATAACTGAAATAAAAATGTTCTTTTTTTACAATCATTCTGGGGGTGCAATAGGTTGAGAGACAATGATCTCCCTCTAGTGGCCAAAGCTGTATTACAGCAATTCCCTGGTCCTTATAATTAGACCCTTGACCATAGGAAAGAGAACAGCCTTGGGGTCACTGACCCCCTCGCCCTCCACCTCCTGGTCTCTGACTCCTGTACTTACCGTCGTTTTGCTTGCTACTTCGCAGGTCCGTCGCCCCAAAGATCGGGGACATTCTACAAAAGCTGGCGCCATTCCTGAAGATGTACGCGGAGTACGTGAAAAACTTCGACAACGCCATGGAAACCCTCAGAGGGTGGATGGAGAAGAGCGTGCAGTTTAAAAATGTTGTGGAAGAAATCCAGGTAATTCACAGCATTATTTTAAAGGCACTGGTTGCTATGGGATACAAGACTGTCCAGGTTGGTTCTGTCCCTTGAACATTTATTTGTATCCCATCCTGTGCCATGAAATCGGTTGCCTTAGTGGTGATCCCATGATAGGTTCCTATTATTGATTTAACGCTGCCCCCTACTGGTTGATATTATAGTTACATGTACAGCAGAGCTATTAAAGGGGGTTGTTCACCTTTAAATGAACTGTTAGTAGGATGTAGAGAGGGATATTCTGAGACAATGTGCAATTGGTTTTCATGTTTTGTTATTTGTGGTTTTTGGCTTATTAAGCTTTTTATGCAGCAGCTCTCCAGTTTGCAATTTCAGCCATTGGTTGCTAGGAGCCCAATTCCCCTAGCAACCATGCACTCATTTGAATAAGAGACTGGAATATGAATAGGAGAGGCCTGAATAGAAAGAGGAGTAATAAAAAGTAGCAATAACAATACATTTGTAGCCTTACAGAGCATTTGTTTTTTAGATGGGGTCAGTGACTCCCATTTGAAAGCTGAAGAACAAATCAAACAATTTGAAAACCATAAGAAATAAATAATGACGACCAATTGAAACGTTGCTTAGAATTGGCCATTCTCGAACAAACTAAAAGTTAACTTAAAGGCAGACCGCCCCTTTTTTTTAGATGATAATAAATATATGGTGGTGTCTGTTACAGAGAGAGGAGAAATGCGGCAATTTAACGCTGCAGCACCACATGTTGGGGCCGGTCCAGCGGATTCCTCGATACGAGATGCTGCTGAAGGACTATCTCCGCAAACTGCCAGCAGACTCGCTTGACCGCAAAGATGCCGAAAGTACGTTGATTTTCAACTTTTTATTTTTATAAGGAGCCGGGTATCTCCGATACTTATTCATAGTTTATTTCCAATTCTGATTTCAGAGTCTCTGGAGCTCATTTCATTTGCAGCCACTCACTCAAACACAGCCATCCGGAAAATGGTGAGAATCCTGCTATGATGTTACTGCAAGAGCTCCCTCTAGTGGTCAAAGCTTAAAGCACCTACTTTATTCTGCATTCTTATAAAGATCAATGCGAGTTCTTGGTCAGGGGTCTTGGCCTACCACCTCGCTGGACTATGCCCACTGTGCTGCTCTCCGTCCCGTAGTCAGGCAAAGGGGGAGGCCAAGACCATGACCAAGAAGTTGCATTGATCTAAGCAAGGAAGAGGTAGATTTGAATCCTGGTCTTCTGGGCTGCTCTCCTTCCCATAGTCAGGCAAAGGGGGAGGCCAAGACCATGACCAAGAAGTTGCATTGATCTAAGCAAGGAAGAGGGAGATTTGAATCCTGGTCTTCTGGGCTGCTCTCCTTCCCATAGTCAGGTGAGGGGGCAGGCCAAGACCATGACCAAGAAGTTGCATTGATCTAAATAAGGAAGAGGGAGATTTGAATCCTGGTCTTCTGGGCTGCTCTCCTTCCCATAGTCAGATGAGGGGGTGGGGCAAGACCATGACCAAGAAGTTGCATTGATCTAAATAAGGAAGAGGGAGATTTGAATCCTGGTCTTCTGGGCTGCTCTCCTTCCCATAGTCATTGAATCCTGGTCCGGTATTTATAAATCTTGGGCCATTTCAGGAAAATCTGAAGAAGCTGCTGTCGATCTATGAAATGTTGGGGGAAGAGGAAGACATTGTCCACCCGTCCAATGAGTTAATCAAGGAGGGGCAAATCCTAAAGCTCGCTGCCCGCAACACCTCGGCCCAAGAGCGGTACCTCTTCTTGGTAAGTGTGAGAAAATGAAGCAAAGAGAAATGCATAGGGTGGGATTCCTGAACCCCTCTTTTTTTGGGGGTGGTTAGACCATGTTAGTGGGGGAGTCGGCTTTGTGTATTGTAGGACAAAATTCTGCTTTATCCTTAGATACCCCCCTCTGGTCAGTCATTTTTAGGTCATGATCCACATGTTACTAATACTTGGTAGCAGGGAACTGTATTAGGATACAGTGGACCCACAGCAAAATTAACAACTGAATATAGTGAATCAAGTGGATGCACCAAGTACTAACTGCTATCACTTTTCCTTCCCAGCTGAACAACATGTTGCTTTACTGCGTGCCGAAATTCAGTTTGGTCGGCACCAAGTACTCCCTCCGCACAAAGATCGGCCCTGAAGGGATGACGGTCGTCGAGACTCAGAACGAGGATTATCCGCACACGTTCCAGATATCCGGGAAAGAGCGGACGCTGGAGCTGCAGGCCAGGTACTAGGGATCAGATTGCGTAGTGTGGAGCAGCAGTGCAGCCGGGAAAGGATGAACATGGTCTGAATTAATCACTGGTTTCTTTTCTTCCCAGCTCTGAGCAGAACAAAGAAGAATGGATTAAGGTAAGTGTAATGTGTGTAATGATATTGTATTGTTACATATTGTATTGTATATTGCGATCAGTACAGCAGCCCTGTGCTCATATTATGCTATTGCTTTAGTTGCTTTATAACAACAATATTTCCCATAGACTCTGATCAGTATCTCCCAATGTGAGAGAGCTCTGAAATAGTGCAGCGAAAACCAGAAAATAGTATTTTATGCATTTGCCTTAATGCAACAACCAGAAAATAGTATTTCATGCATTCGCCTTAATGCGACAACCAGGAAAAAGTATTTTATGCATTCGCCTTAATGCGACAACCAGGAAAAAGTATTTTATGCATTCGCCTTAATGCAACAACCAGGAAATAGTATTTTATGCATTCGCCTTAATGCAACAACCAGGAAATAGTATTTTATGCATTCGCCTTAATGCGACAACCAGGAAATAGTATTTTATGCATTCGCCTTAATGCGACAACCAGGAAATAGTATTTTATGCATTTGCCTTAATGCAACAACCAGGAAATAGTATTTTATGCATTCGCCTTAATGCAACAACTAGGAAATAGTATTTTATGCATTCGCCTTAATGCAACAACCAGAAAATAGTATTTCATGCATTCGCCTTAATGCGACAACCAGGAAAAAGTATTTTATGCATTCGCCTTAATGCGACAACCAGGAAATAGTATTTTATGCATTTGCCTTAATGCAACAACCAGGAAATAGTATTTTATGCATTCGCCTTAATGCGACAACCAGGAAATAGTATTTTATGCATTCACCTTAATGCGACAACCAGGAAATAGTATTTTATGCATTCGCCTTAATGCGACAACCAGGAAATAGTATTTTATGCATTCGCCTTAATGCGACAACCAGGAAATAGTATTTTATGCATTCGCCTTCATGCAACAACCAGGAAATAGTATTTTATGCATTCGACTTCATGCAACAACCAGGAAATAGTATTTTATGCATTCGCCTTCATGCATCAACCAGGAAATAGTATTTTATGCATTCGCCTTCATACAACAACCAGGAAATAGTATTTCATGCATTCGCCTTAATGCAACAACCAGGAAATAGTATTTCATGCATTCGCCTTAATGCGACAACCAAGAAATAGTATTTTATGCATTCGCCTTAATGCGACAACCAGGAAATAGTATTTTATGCATTCGCCTTCATGCAACAACCAGAAAATAATATTTTATACATTTGCCTTAATGCAACAACCAGGAAATAGTTTTTTATGCATTCGCCTTAATGCGACAACCAGGAAATAGTATTTTATGCATTCGCCTTCATGCAACAACCAGGAAATAATATTTTATGCATTCGCCTTAATGCAACAACCAGGAAATAGTATTTTATGCATTCGCCTTAATGCAGCAACCAGGAAATAGTATTTTATGCATTCGCCTTAATGCAACAACCAGGAAATAATATTTTATGCATTCGCCTTAATGCAACAACCAGGAAATAGTATTTTATGCATTCGCCTTCATGCAACAACCAGGAAATAGTATTTTATGCATTCGCCTTAATGTGACCTCCCTTCTTCCTAAAGGCCCTGCGGGACACCATTGCAGAAGTGCAGCAAAAGAACGAAACCTTTAAAATTGCAATTGCAAAAGAACTGGAGGAAACGCCCGCAGAAGTGTCTGTAAGTGGTGATTTATAGGGTCCCAACGAAACACTGGCTGATTGGGGGGTGAGTGCCCTGGGTACCCCTGGAACTATAGCAGGGTGACTGTTACCCCAATGTTTCTATATATCTGTAACCTTGTTATGAGCTAAGAGGGCCCAGTCTGAAGGTCAGTTAAGGGGGGATTTGGGGTGAGTGCTTATTTGTACCCTGGGTACCCCTGGAACTATAGCAGGGTGACACCCCAATGTTTCTATATATCTGTAACCTTGTTATGAGCTAAGGGGGCCCAGTCTGAAGGTCAGTTAAGGGGGGATTTGGGGTGAGTGCTTATTTGTACCCTGGGTACCCCTGGAACTATAGCAGGGTGACTGTTACCCCAATGTTTCTATATATCTGTAACCTTGTTATGAGCTAAGAGGGCCCAGTCTGAAGGTCAGTTAAGGGGGGATTTGGGGTGAGTGCTTATTTGTACCCTGGGTACCCCTGGAACTATAGCAGGGTGACACCCCATTGTTTCTATATATCTGTAACCTTGTTATGAGCTAAGGGGCCCAGTCTGAAGGCCAGTTAGGGGGAGATTTGGGGTGAGTGATTATTTGTACCCTGGGTACCCCTGGAACTATAGCAGGTGACTGTTACCCCAATGTTTCTATATATCTGTAACCTTGTTATGAGCTAAGGGGGCCCAGTCTGAAGGCCAGTTAGGGGGAGATTTGGGGTGAGTGATTATTTGTACCCTGGGTACCCCTGGAACTATAGCAGGGTGACTGTTACCCCAATGTTTCTATATATCTGTAACCTTGTTATGAGCTAAGGGGGCCCAGCCTGTAGGTCAGTTAGGAGGAGATTTGGGGTGATAGGCAGAAAAAGGCATTGTTTTGTGTTTCCTGTTTAACTCTTGCTGTTCTTCATTCCCAGAGAGCTGAGCTCGGGCTGAGGGCCCCTCGTTGGATTCGAGATAATGAAGTGACGATGTGTATGAAGTGCAAGGAGCAGTTCAATGCTCTGACGAGGAGAAGGCATCACTGTCGGGCTTGTGGATATGTAAGTTCTGCCTTAAAACAGGAAGTCAATTTCCATTTGCTGATTAACTTCAAAGAGATCTAACCCTTTAATTATCAGCTGACTGTATGATCTGTCTGATCCTAACTGTGACTATTGTTATAATATAAATGATATTTGCCTCTATGTTACATGATATGGCAGGTGGTTTGCTGGAAATGTTCCGATTACAAAGCCCCCCTCGAATACGACAGCAATAAAATGAATAAAGTTTGTAAAGACTGCTACAAGATCCTGCAGGGGAGCACTGAGAGTGAGGAGAAGGAGAAGAAGAGGGGCATCCTGGAGGTGAGGGGGAATAATCGTTATGTAAATAGAAAACAAAATCTCCTTATAATCTGCTTCCCAATATCGATTCATATTCCCACTTGGTTTATGTAATTGCTGCTGTCAGCAGTGCCCGTCTCTTTCTGTACTCTGGTTCTGACTCCTGAAACAATATAGAAGAATTCGGTTCTTTAGAGCCAGAGCTGGAGGAGTCATTAGCTGATACTATTATGGTTTCCCCGTACCCCACAGATTGAATCGGCAGAAGTCTCAGGGAACAGCGTCATCTGCAGTTTTCTCCAGTATAACGAGAAGTCCAAACCGTGGCAGAAGGTCTGGTGCGTGATCCCCAAGAATGAGTCGCTGGTTCTCTATATGTACGGTGCCGCCCAGGTATGGAATTCTGGGAATATTCTTGGGTTCTCTGGTTCTGTCCCAATAGAGATCGCTCATCACTTATGTATTTGCAGGATGTGAAGGCCCAGGCCACTATCCCGCTGTTGGGTTACCTGGTTGACGACGCTCCCCGCCACGTGGACTTGCCCCACAGCTTCAGGCTGACCCAGTCCAAGTCGGTGCACACGTTTTCCGCAGACACTGAGGAGCTCAAACAGAAATGGCTGAAGATGATAAAGCTGGCGGTCACTGGGGAGACACCCGAGGAAGTGGAGGAGACCCACTCGACCTCGGACGGACAGTCGGAACCTTCTCATTAGAGAAACCCGCATCTCTTTTAATCAGAATCTTATTTCTAATGGACAAAGTCGACCACGGTGTCAGGTCCAACTCTTCCGTGGACAGAATTTTTTTTGTATTTTATGGCCCAGTTTGTTCTGGGTCAGTCCCTACCCAGAAAATGGGAGAGTCCTGTGATGTCCTCAGGCGGGCCTGAGCCAACCACTGTATTCCTTTTGGCTTATGAGCCATTCACATTAATATCCCTTTACTGAGCTATTCAGATAGGGCAAGATAGAGACAGTAAGACAAGATGTAGGGCAAGACGGAAACAATAGGACAAGACTGAGACAGTAGGAC
The DNA here is from genome assembly GCA_038501925.1 of Xenopus petersii. Lineage (NCBI taxonomy): Eukaryota > Metazoa > Chordata > Amphibia > Anura > Pipidae > Xenopus > Xenopus petersii. The sequence goes on along the minus strand of CM076676.1, from coordinate 3,564,702 downwards.
AAGACGGAGACAGTAGGGCAAGACGGAGACAGTAGGGCAAGACGGAGACAGTAGGGCAAGACGGAGACTGTAGGGCAAGACTGAGACAGTAGGGCAAGACGGAGACAGTAGGGCAAGACGGAGACAGTAGGGCAAGACGGAGACAGTAGGGCAAGACTGAGACAGTAGGGCAAGACGGAAACAGTAGGACAAGACAGTAGGGCAAGACTGAGACAGTAGGGCAAGACTGAGACAGTAGGGCAAGACGGAGACAGTAGGGCAAGACGGAGACAGTAGGGCAAGACGGAGACAGTAGGGCAAGACGGAGACAGTAGGGCAAGACGGAGACAGTAGGGCAAGACGGAGACAGTAGGGCAAGACTGAGACAGTAGGGCAAGACTGAGACAGCAGGGCAAGACTGAGACAGCAGGGCAAGACTGAGACAGCAGGGCAAGACGGAGACAGCAGGGCAAGACAGAGACAGCAGGGCAAGACGGAGACAGTAGGGCAAGAGGGGGACAGTAAGACAAAATGGAGAGTTTAGGACATTGCGGAGACTAAAGGTAAGATGGAGACCCCAGAGGCCCCATCACCACTAGAGACAGCTCTGTGTAGAACCTGATAGAAGAGGAAGAAACACTGGTGACTTTGGCTCTAGACCACATAAAAAGTGAAGAAATTAAAGTTGCACTACATTGAGATTTTTTTCTTTTTCCCTTAAAATTCTTAATCGGAATCTCTACGACTTAGCACAGGACACGGATACATTTATGTTGGAATGAAAGAGACCTGTTTGCTGAGTTGAAAAAGGAAAGTCGGCTTGTGGACGGGGGAATAAAAGCATAATAATATTTAAAGAAATATAGAATTTTCCTAAAGGGGAACTATATCTGAAGATAAAGTTAGTCTAAAAATGCTGCATTTTATGATTTGGGTTCTGTACCAGCCCAAGGCCCCCACAACCCCCTGAGCATATCTGATCCTCCCAGTAGCCCCCCATCTTTTTATCTTCTGATTCCCAACACATGCTCTGGGCTGCTGAGCTTAGGGACGGTCTCACAATATACAGAATATATACAATGTTCTGCTGGGTGATTTCCCCCGACCCTTAAGTTTAGCTTCTCAGCAGCAGCCCAGAGCCTACTGAGCATGTGCAGTGCCGCTGACACACAGAAGATGCCTAACAAGATCCAAGATGGGGAGCTGCTGGGGCAACTGCGAAGCCCTGGATCATTACTGTTATAGGGCTGCTGCACCTCCAGGATGGTACAGTAAGTTCAGTATATCAAATACACCATTTCTAACCATAGACCTTTTTAGGCTTTAGTTCTCCTTTAAGTTTTGTTTTGTACAGGTGATGAGGCTCAAAGATTATGGTGATAAAGCACAGTATTTATTAATCAGTGGAGGTCATTTATCATTGCTGAGCAAATTTGCCCATGGGCAGTAACCCATGGCAACTAATCAAAATGCTGCATTCATTGTTCTACTTACAGCTGGCTTTAAAAACCTAATCACTGATTGGTTGCTATGGGTAACTGCCCATGGGCAAATCTGCCCAGAGTTGATAAATGAGCCCCACTGTCTCTGGGATAAGGCCATTACAAATGGGATGTAGGTTTGCCACATTCTGTAACATATAAATATATTTATTTACACACCAAAATGCCTCAAAGGCCCTGTATCTCAATCCCGGGCCACCAGATGCTGCCAAACTACAACTCCAACCATGCTTTTCATTCCTACTCCTGCTGGGAATTCTGGGAGTTGTAGTCCAGCAACATCTGGGGGAACCCGAGGTTACAAAGCCCCACTTTGAGGCCATAGGAAGGAATTAAGCACAGAGTTTTCCCTGCATTCTAGATTTAAAGGGTAACAATTAGGATGATGATGATGAGAGTTGTTTCTTACTGTATGATATGTATGATGGGAGTAGATGTTTGTGTATAGATAAGGTTGTTATGTTTTGGACATGATAAAAATAATTATTATGCCTTATATTTAATTGCTTTTCTTCCTTTTTTATGACCTGTGCCTTTAAAATAGATCCTTTATTGCTACCTGTCCGGTTTCTGTACTCGGAACAAATAACTGTATTGAATTAGTGGTGCCCCAGGGTAATCTGTGATGCCTTAACCTCTTCCGAAACCTCAGTATCTTAATAATGAACATTAAATTGAATGATTGGGCCCCAGGTGCTTTTCAGTAGGGCCAATACCATCACAGGAGATCCTGATTCCTCCTACTTCTCAGGGACACTGAAAGGTCCACTATGGGTTAAATTATCCTCCTGAATTGTGCTTAGTACAGGGAATACCTATGTTGCCATAGTTTTATGGGATCTCTCTGTACAGACTATGAGCAAACTTAGGGGGCTGTTCCTGCTGAATTGTGCTTAGTACAGGGGAATACCTATGCTGTCATAGTTTAATGGGATCTTTCTGTACAGGCTTTGAGCAAATTTTTCAATATTTATGGTAAGTTTCAATTTTTATGGTAAAAACTTTGGAAAACAGACTCCTACTAGGTCTGCTTTATACTACAGAAAAAATGACCGGGCACAGACATGTCCTCTCCTAAAGTTCAAAGATTTTGTTACTAAACGAATTATAGGGTAAACTGCACTAATGAATTGGTTTAAATTGTCACATAATAATAATATAATAGGAAGAATTAAGTCAATTTCATCTCTTGGGCTCCTCGGGGGAGGAGCTTCTGAGACCACAAGTCAGATCTCAAGTCAGAGAGTATTCAGTTCTCATTATTATTAGGTGTCCGGTATTGGCACAAAATTTGCTCCTTGAAAAATATGGCACAGCACTAATGTGGGCACTCCAGTGCAACTGTGGAAGAATGGCTGGGCAATTTCATCTCTTGGGTTCCTCAGAGGAGGAGCTTCTTAGATCATTAAACCACTCTGCCAAGTCAACGAGGATCCCATTCTCATTATTATTAGTTGTTAGGTATTGGCACAAAACTGGCTCCTTGAAAACAGTGTCACTGTGAAAGAATGATGGGTAATTTAATCGCTTGGGTTCCTCGGGGGAGGAGCTTCTGAGAATATAAAACCGCTGAGAGCAGCCAGTGGTGGACTAGGTCTCCTGGGACCCACCAGTGAACCCACGGTGGAAATAAGGATGGGCTGATATATGACATGGCGTATGCACAAATCTATAATTTATGTGATATTATCACCTCTGTTATATATGTAGAGTTCATCAATAATTGGATTTATTACTCTTAATCACAATAAATCCCAGTTCTAACGGCACAAAAATCCAATGGAAAACAGACTTTGTTATGATGTAGAATTATTGTAATAAAAAAAAAGGAAACGGTGGTGTTTTTATTGCTGTAAATTAGGACGGGGTGCGGGGTGGTAGCGTGTTCTGTGCCATAATCCCAATATTCAACTGATTCCAGAATTTGTAAAATAACTAAAATGTATTAGTAAGGACGTGTGGCTATTGGAAATGCTGTATATTTTCCATGTAACATATGTACATTTGGGAGTGAGGGCCGCACACATCCCTGAATGCATTCTTTTCAGATAAAGCACTTTAATTGCCGAAGATTTGTAACCTGTAAAATAGAATCCTGAGTCCCGCTTCGTAGCCGCCTCGTACCCGCTTGCCCTTTGTTCCACTGTTACGAGAAATAAAAATGCCAGCGATATTCAATCGATTTGTCTTGTCTCAAGGACTCCATTCTATTTGTGTCATTAATACTTTGTTATACAAGAGACACGGGCACAACAAACATCCAATGAGGTGACAGTTTGGTAGGAACCCCCAGTGAACCTGGGACCCCAGATGGGAGCTCCTCTTCTGTATAAATCACACTGGCAGGGGGTTCAATGCACTGCAACCCCCAAATTGGCACCTCCAGTGAATGTGAGTGGAATTGTTCTTTAAAGGACAGAACAAGATAACAAGAAATAGTCACAGTCACACAGAACTGGCTAATCAGGACCTTTTAGCCCAAAGAGGGGTTACCTTTAACAGTCTATATATGAACTATGTGTCCAAATGTATTGGGACCCCTGCCCCTCAACCTCCCAATTCCAACCCAAAGGGATAAAAATGCAGTTGCCCCTCCCTTTGCTGCTATACCTGCCACTATTCTTCTGGGAAGGTTCCCACTAGATGTTGGAACATTGTTGCTGGGAGTTGCTTCCATTCAGCCACAAGAGTATTAGTGAGGTTGGGCACTGATGTTGGGGATCAGGCTCACAGTCGGGGTTCCAATTCATTCTACTGGGGTTCAGTTGAGTTGCCCCTCCCTTTGCTGCTATAACTGCCCCTACTCTTCTGGGAAGGTTCCCACTAGATGTTGGAATATTGTAGCTGGGAGTTGCTTCCATTCAGCCACAAGAGTATATGTGAGGTTGGACACGGATGTTGGGGATCAGGCTCACAGTTGGGGTTCCAATTCATCCCACATGGGTTCAGTTGGGTTACACCTCCCTTTGCTGCTATAACTGCCCCTACTCTTCTGATGTTGGGGATCAAGCTCACAGTTGGGGTTCCAATTCATCCCACATGGGTTCAGTTGGGTTACACCTCCCTTTGCTGCTATAACTGCCCCTACTCTTCTGATGTTGGGGATCAAGCTCACAGTTGGGGTTCCAATTCATCCCACATGGGTTCAGTTGGGTTACACCTCCCTTTGCTGCTATAACTGCCCCTACTCTTCTGATGTTGGGAATCAAGCTCACAGTTGGGGTTCCAATTCATCCCACATGGGTTCAGTTGGGTTACACCTCCGTTTGCTGCTATAACTGCCCCTACTCTTCTGATGTTGGGGATCAAGCTCACAGTTGGGGTTCCAATTCATCCCACATGGGTTCAGTTGGGTTACACCTCCCTTTGCTGCTATAACTGCCCCTACTCTTCTGATGTTGGGGATCAAGCTCACAGTTGGGGTTCCAATTCATCCCACATGGGTTCAGTTGGGTTACACCTCCCTTTGCTGCTATAACTGCCCCTACTCTTCTGATGTTGGGGATCAAGCTCACAGTTGGGGTTCCAATTCATCCCACATGGGTTCAGTTGGGTTACACCTCCCTTTGCTGCTATAACTGCCCCTACTCTTCTGATGTTGGGGATCAAGCTCACAGTTGGGGTTCCAATTCATCTCACATGGGTTCAGTCGGGTTACACCTCCCTTTGCTGCTATAACTGCCCCTACTCTTCTGATGTTGGGGATCAGGCTCACAGTTGGGGTTCCAATTCATCCCACAGGAGTTCAATTGGGTTATCGTCAGGTTCTTCTCATCTCAGCAAACCCATTCTGTAGGGACCTGGTTCTGTGCATGGGGACATGAAACAGGAAAGGGCCCCCCAAAATTGTCCCACAAAGTAGGAAGCATGTATTAGTCACTGTGCTCATACTTTTACTGTGCATACTTCCTGGTAGCTTGAAAGTGAAAGTGAAAGCTTACTGTTGTGTAATGCCTGCATGACTCTGCTAATAAAGCACTGTTATGCTCTTCCCATCCTCGTCACCATGTTTGGTAGCCGAGGATGAGTAGAGTATAACAGTGCTTTATTAGCAGAGTCATGCAGGCATTACACAACAGTAACTTTCCCTTTCACTTTTAAGCTAGCAGGAAGTATGCACAGTATAAGTATGAGCACAGTGACATCTACAGGCCAAAATACAGTGCTAAGGAAAGGCATTCACTAACATTAAAAAAAACAAAAACGATCATTTAACTAGAGGGAATAGCACTGACCATTAGTAGTGTGTTTGTCCTGGTCCTAAAACTGGCTCCTCTCACTTTACCTTTAATCGCCTTATCCACTGCTAGCGATCCTTCTAATCCCATATATCCTGATGTTACTCTAATCTGCCCCTGTGTAATCTCTCCAATCCCATTAACTGCACTCGCCCCTCTGTCTAATCTCATTCTCTCTCTTTCCCCAATTTCCCTGAACAGTGACCCAGCAGCCCAGATAATGTATATTTATATATGGTGATGACTATGTATCGAAATCTAGAGAAAACTAGAACATAGAACATCAGGGAGCACTTTGCATAGAAAATGCAAGTATGGGACCTGTTATCCAGAATGCTTAGGACCTAGGGTTTTCCGGATAATGGATTTTTCTGTAATTTAGATCTTCATACCTTAAATCTACTAGAACATCATATAAACCCAATAGGCTGGTTTTGCTTCCAATAAGGATTAATTATATCTTAGTTGGGATCAAGTACAAGCGACTGTTATTACACAGAAAAAGAAAATCATTTTAAAACATTTGGATTATTTGATTATAATATAGTCTATGGGAGACGCTCTTTCTCATAATTCAGAGCTTTCTGGATAATGGGTTTAAGTCTACTAGAAAATCATGTAAACATTAAATAAACCCTACAAAATCTAATAAGGATTAATCATATCTTAGTTGGGATCAAGTACAAGCGACTGTTTTATTATTACATAGAAACAAAAATCAGTTATAAATATTTGGATTATTTGGATAAAATAGAGTCTATGGGAGACGGCCTTTCCCATAATTCAGAGCTTTCTGGATAATGGGTTTAAGTCTACTAGAAAATCATGTAAACATGAAATAAAGCCAATAGGCTGGTTTTGCCTCCAATAAGGATTAATTATATCTTAGTTGGGATCAAGTACAAGCGACTGTTTTATTATTACACAGAAAAAGGAAATCATTTTTAAATATTTGGATTTTTTGGATAAAATAGAGTCTATGGGAGACAGGCTTTCCGTAATTCAGAGCTTTCTGGACAACGGGTTTCCGGATAATGGATCCCTTACCTGTACTGGATCCACTAGTTCTGATAAATACAGAGCAAATGTCTGTATAGAATTTTCTTGGGATATCTCTGGGGGCGGTGGAGGTAACAATTCACCTACATGTTAACTTTCAGTATGTTAATGGATGGCCGATTTCGAATCAATTTTTCAATTGGTCTTCATTATTTATTTTTATAGTTTTTGAATTATTTGCCTTCTGGCTGTTTCCAGCTTTCGAATGGGGGGGTCACTGTCCCCATCTTAAAATGCTCTATCAGGCTACACATTTATTTTATTTCTCATATTTCTATTTAGGCCTCTCCTACATCATACTAACAGTTAACTTAAAGGTGAACAACCCCTTTAAAGGGAAGGAACACAGTAGGAACCCTTTAGATAGCTCAGAACTGCATTGATATTGTTTACCACTTGCCAAGACAATTTGCAATTGGTTTTTATTTTTTATTATTTTTAGGTTTATACTTATTTAGCTTTTTATTCTGTAGCTTGCCAGTGTGCAATTGCAGCAATCTGGTTGCTAGGGTCCAAATTCCCCTAGCACCCAATTGAATAAGAGACTGGAATATAAATAGGAGAGGCCTGAATAGAAAGATGAGTAATAAAAAGTAGCAATAACAATAAGGGGCTGATTTATCAAGGGTCGAATTTCGAAGTAATGGGAGTTTTTTTTTTTTCAACTTCCATAACTTCGAAAATTCGAATAAAAAAAGACCCACCGAAATTGATTTTATAAAAAATGTACGTTTTTTTTTTTTCCGGGTGAATAGGCTGTATTCAATCGTTCGAATCGAAGTAAGATAGAATTCGATCAAATTCAATTCGAAGTATTCGATTTTTCAAAGTCCATCAATTGACTCATATAGGTTCTAGGACGTCCCCCATAGGCGAAAACAGCAATTTGCCAGGTTTTAGATGGCGAATGGTCAAAGACGAAGTTTTAAAGAGACATTCAAATTATTCCCTAGTCAAAGCACACAAAAATAGCTTGAAATTCGAATTTTCACTTCGACCCTTGATAAATCGACCCCCCTAGATGTGTAGTTTTACAGAGTATTTATTTTAGATGGGGGTCAGTGACTCCTATTTGAAAGCTAGAAAAGAGTCAGAAGAAGAAGGCAAATAATTCAAACTGTAAAAAAAAAGCAAAAAAGATGACCAGTTGAAAAATTGCTTAGAATGGGCTATTCTATAACATACTAAAAGTTAACTAAAAGGTGAACCACCCCATTAATGACAGAATGAGAGTACAAATAACCTTGAAGTAGTTTTAGCTCCAAACTGCAGAGTTGCACCAGACATGGACAGTCTGGTGATCAGGGTGTAACCAGTGGCGGAACTACCGGGGGAGCAGGGGGTGCGAGCGGGCCAGGACCCGCACCCCCTCAGGGCCCCCGGCAGCCCGTGCGCCACTGACAAATGCGGCCAAATGCAGCCATACGGAGGGGGCGGGGCCCAGCTGCGCGTCGCGCACCAGGGCCCGCCCCCCCCTAGTGATGCTACTGGGTGTAACTACAGAGGAAGCAGACCCTGGGGCCCCATGAGGCAATGATTCATGAACAGTTTTAGTATATATTGGTAAAACAGGAAACCCCTGGATATTTTGGGGGCCGTAAATTTGATTTGCTGTGGGGCCCAGTAAACATCTAGTTACGCCACTGCTGGGGATTGTTTCATGGTGAATAATTAAGACAAATGGGGCAGACAACTTGAGGTTGCTTCTCCCTAAACAGGTCTGTTTCCTCTAGTTATGCCCCTGCCCTGCCACCTAATGGCACATTTATCTACCCCCTACACATCTAATGCTTGAGCAGCTGCAGCAAAGTACCACTGGCCCCCCTGGTGTAGTGGGAGAAATCCCGCTGGGCCCTGTTGCTCTGAGCTTGTCAATCTACATAGAGCTGCTGCTGCCAGGATATTGGCCCCATGGAGTCAGGCTCTCCATGGGCCCCGGGTCTCTAGATGAAGACATTGGTGGAGGCCCCAGTGAAAAGCCTTTATGACTGAAAATGACCCCCAGAGATGATAATTCACTCTGGGCATTTCTGCCCACCTAAAATTCCAATATTTGTTATTAAATAAGTTTCATAAAAGCACTTGGCCCCAGTGCATCCACTCAGGGCCGCCATCAGTGGTGGAACTACCGGGGGAGCAGGGGGTGCGAGTGGGCCAGGGCCCGCACCCCCTCAGGGCCCCACGGCAGTCTGTTCGCCGGTGCAAATGCGGCCATACGGAGGGGGGCGGGCCCGGCTGTGCGTCACGCACCAGGGCCCGCCCCCTCTAGGATCGCCACTGGCCGCCATCAATCACGTGGCTCAGTACAACATAATTTTCTGGGCTCTCTGGTCCCCGCCCACTTTGGGGCTTCCGCTTCATGTCTTTTTCTGGGCTTCAGCCTCGACTCCTTCCGTGGCTTCAGCTCCTTTCGTGGCTTCAGGTGTTTTTTGCTTCGGGGCTTCAGCTTTGGCTCCTTTTGTGGCTTCAGGTCTTTTCTCGGCTTCATCTTTGGCTCCTTTTGTGGCTTTGGGTCTTTTCTCGGCTTCAGCTTTGGCTCCTTTTGTGGCTTCAGGTCTTTTCTCGGCTTCATCTTTGGCTCCTTTTGTGGCTTTGGGTCTTTTCTCGGCTTCATCTTTGGCTCCTTTTGTGGCTTTGGGTCTTTTCTCGGCTTCAGCTTTGGCTCCGTTTGTGGCTTCGGGTGTTTTCATGGCTTCGGGGCTTTAGCTTCAGCTCCTTTCGTGGATTCAGCTCCTTTCATAGCTTTGGGTCATTTCACGGCTTCAGCTTCGGCTCCTTTCGTGGCTAGGGTTGCCACCTTTTCCATAAAATAATACCGGCCATCCTATATATTTATCTTTTTCCCTATTAATAACATTGGGATCAGCCATATTTTTTACCGGCCAGGCCGATAAAATACCGGCCAAGTGGTGACCCTATTTGTTGCCTTGGATTTTTTCGGGGCTTTTGGCTTCGACTCCGGCTCTTTTCGTGGCTTCGGGGCTTCAGTTTTTTTCATGGCTTTGGGTCTTTACGTGGCTTCAGGACTCCAACTTCGAATCTTTTTGCGGTTTCGGCTCCGTTCATTGCTACAGATCTTCGCCGCTGTCAAGGCTTAGAATTACAATTAGCCAGTTAGAACCATGGTTTTAGCACAATAAGCCGCTGTGGGCAAACCTATTATTACCATGGATTTTTCTCTCTAATGACTACCAGCAATGTTAGGCCCATTTCTATAACTCAAAGCTAGGGTTGCCACCTTTTCTGGAAAAAAATCCCGGCCTTTCTATATTCTTGCCACTTTTTCTTATTAATAACATCGGCATCGAGCATCATTAGCGTCTCTACAGCATCTTTATTATGAAATGTCTCCGATGCGACAGAAAAGCCACCAAAGCTAAGGGTTTCCCATTCCATCCAACCTCATTCTGTGTAAAACTTTATTGTTTTTTATTGAATTTACATAAAGGTTTGGGTGCTGGTCATTCAATACCAATACTGCTATATATAGACATTATTAGAGTGATATTTAAAGGACAGCAGGGTGTGTCCTTCCCGATAAAATATGTTTATAATTAGAAGGGCAACCCCAGTCCCACACCCTGAGATGCAGCACCCCAGCCGCCCTTCCAATGTCACAGTCTATCCTGCACTTCCTGTTCAGCCAGTTCCAATGACGTCAGTGAGCCGGAATCAAGGGCGGACATGTTGGCTCCGGGCAAGTGTTTTTTTACTGAAAAAAAAATCCATGAACGTAAAGCAGTCTTTCTAAGGAACAATACGTTTGTTAGACCTTATCCCCGTGCATTCATCGGCATCTGCCGTCCGCCCAGTCACTGACAAATTTATTCTGAAGGTATTGCTGACTAATCTTCCCTTTTACCACATTAAATATGGCGACCATGCCGACAACTCTCCTTGAGAGAACTACATATCCCGTCCTCCACCTCGCGTCGCGCATGCGCACTGCTCCTTCCGCGCCTGTGCCCGACTCTCTATACCGCAGAGGCCTGTGGGACTGGTGAATGGTTTCATAGCGGAGGAGGTGCCCGTGTGAGAGGAGTCCCGCCATGGAGGCGCTCATTCCTGTCATTAACAAGCTGCAGGATGTCTTCAACACGGTGGGCTCGGATGTCATTCAGTTGCCGCAGATCGTGGTGGTGGGGACTCAGGTGAGACTCAGGGTCGGTTGTGGGGGGTTCTTGCCTTTGGTTTTGCCTCACGTTCTGACTAGAAACCGAATAAATGTTCCCCCTGTCATTCAATGTTATTTATCCCGCCCTGCCCTATATTCCCTCAGTATCTTCCTTTTTCTGTGGTGATGATATCCCTCCTCAGCTGCCTCAGAACCTCTTGTCACTCCTATAGCCTCCCCTTTCATTCATTATAATGGAGAATCCCCATCACCCTGGAGCCTCAGCTGCTTCAGAACCTCTTTATAACCAGACCTGTCACTCACTGAGATGTCTGTGTCTTTTGTCTGACCCCAAACTGGACCCTACTGTCTATATTCTTCCTTCACAACCAGACCTGCCAATCACTGGCACCTCCACCTGATTAAAGGGGCTTGTTCCCCTTTAAATTAACTGTTAGTAGGATGTAGAAGGGATATTCTGAGATCATTTGCAATTGGTTTTTATTTTTTTATTGTTTGTGGTTTTTGACTTATTTAGCTTTTTTTTAAATTGATCCATTTCTTATCTTTGTCCCTGCTGAGCAGAATCTCTGGGTTTCATTACAGGCAGCTGTTAGACTTGATACAATAGTTACTGATATTCCACAGATGCTGCTGAGAAATGGATCAACTCAATGTTGCAACTACTTGTAGCAACTAAATGTAGAAAATTATAACAGTTCAGAATCTGCACCTGGATCACTGAGCTGCCAGACTGAAACACTAAACAGGGACATTAAATCTGAAACTTAAATTTTGGAAAAATGGTAAAAAAAAAATAATAAAATGTGGAAAAGAGTGTTTGGAAGGTGAACAACCCCTTTATCAGTGACTATATAGCAGTCCTAAACCTGTTTACCCAATACTGTCCGTATCATAATTTGTAGGATATCTGAGTCTATTAAAGAGGTTCTGAAGCAGTGTTTTTCTGGAACCTATACCCGCAACCCGGACCCGCATTCATACCAGCTTGGACCCGTTCACCGACCCAAACCAACCCGCAAGTAGCTTATCCGCAACCCGGAACCGCTGATCATCAAGAATCAGGAAGTGCAGTCATTGTAAACCGGTAGTGACATCATTGGAAGTAGGCGTGATCGAAAAAAAAGGAGTAAAAATCGATATTGAGAAGACCCGCGGCCCAACCCGCAGAACTTCTACCCACAACCCACAGGGCAGCGCAAGTTTTTGCCGTTAACCCGTGAGCACTTGACCCCCTGCAGGACTCTATTAGTGCTCCAAATCAGGGGATATACTTCAGTGCCGAGAACACTGGTTGCCAGGAGGTTCTGGGGTGCCATGAAAAAGGAGGAAGCCCAGTTAAAGGGCAGAGAGGCAATGGAGGGGTACCATAGCAACCAGGCACTTAAAGGGGTTGTTCATCTTTAAATTAACTGTTAGTATGATGTAGAGTGGGATATTCTGAGGCAATTTGCAATTGGTTTTCATTTTTTATTATTTATGATTTTTGAGTTATTTGGCTTTTTATTCAGCAGCTCTCCAGTTTGCAATTTCAGCCATCTGGTTGCTAGGGTCTTAATTCCCCTAACAACCATGCATTGATTTGAATAAGAGACTGGAATATGAATAGGAGAGGCCTGAATAGAAAGAGGAGTAATAAAAAGTAGCAATAACAATACATTTGTAGCCTTACAGAGCATTTGTTCTTAAATGGGGTCAGTGTAATTTGGATCCCAGCAACCAGATGCCTGAAATTGCAAACCCGGAGAGCTCTGTATGAAAAGCTAAATAACTCAAAAATCATAAATAATAAAACATGAAAACCAATTGCAAATTGCCTTAGAATATCAGTCTCTACATCGTACTAGCAGTTCATTTAAAGATGAACAACCCCTTTAAGTGCCTGGTTGCTATGGTACCCCTCCATTGCCTCTCTGCCCTTTAACTGGGCGTCCTCCTTTTTCATGGCACCCCAGAACCTCCTGGCAACCAGTGTTCTAGGCACTGTAGTATATCCCCTGATTTGGAGCACTCTAGAACCTCTTTAATAAACTCCGATATCCTAGACTTTATGATACGGACAGTATTGGGTAAACGGGTCTTTTATTTGCAGAGACGTTACCAGTATAAGGGCTTAGCAACTGTTATATAGTCATTCATAAATTAAAGGGGTTGTACACCTTACAACACTCAACAGCCGAAAGTCGGCCAGATCTCGATCGGATGGGTTTAAAAACCCCGTCGGATCGCGGCCGCATCTGTTCGTTGATGCGGTCCCGCGATCCGACCGCCCATTTGCGAATGCTAGGATCCGATCGTTGGGCCCTAGGGCCTACGATCGGATCTGCCCGATATTGCCCACCTCAAGGTGGGCATATCGGAGGGAGATCCGCTCGTTTGGCGACATCGCCAAACGAGCGGATTTATCAATGTATGATACATTTAGTTGATACATTTAGTTGAAACCGTTAGAGAGTCTCCCTTCCCAGAGCTGCTCAAGGGCTCTAACTGACGAGCGTTTTTACCTGCGTTCCCCTGCGTTCCGTTTTTCTGCGTTCAGCCGCAGGGGAGCACAGGAATAGACGCATTACAGTTTTTCCAATGGGGCTGTACTCACACAGGTGCGTGTAGGCGCCGAACGCAGGTTGAGACGCAACATGCTGCATTTTTCCTGCGCTAGGCGCCTACACGCGCCTGTGTTAGTACAGCCCCATTGGAAAAACTGTAATGCGTCTATTCCTCCGCTCCCCTGCGCTGAACGCAGAAAAACGGAATGCAGGGGAGCGCAGGTAAAAGCGCTCGTGAGTAAGTGCCCTTAGGGCCAGGGCACACGCTGCTATTTCAAGAGATTAGTCCCCCTGTGACAAATCAATTCTTCTTCGGACGACTAATCTCCCCGAACTGCCTTAGTTTTCCGAAGTCGCCTGAAGTTGCCTTACCAGGAAACTTTGGGCGACTTCGGAAAACGAAGCACTCTGAGTGCCATCCCGCGGTGATTCAGATTTTAGCCGGCCGGAAGGCAGGTTGGGGAGATTAGTCGCCCAGAGAAGAACCGATTTGTCGCTGGGCGTCTAATCTCCCAAAATATCAGCCTTAGAAGGTGAAAAATGCCACTTTACAATAGAACGGTCACAAATAGAAAATCGAAAGTAATTGGAAAATGTCTTTATTTCTGGTGAACTGTCTTAAACCGACGGAACTGAAAAAAGTGTTTGAAGGTGAACAACCCCTTTAACTTAATTACATTACGCAATTAAAGGGACAGTGTATCATTCAAGTTATGAGTAGGGATGCACCGAATACAGGATTCGGTTCGGGATTCGGCCAGGATTCAGCCTTTTTCAGCAGGATTCGGATTCGGCCGAATCCTTCTGCCCGGCCGAACCGAATCCAAATCCTAATTTGCATATGCAAATTAGAGGTGGGGAGGGAAATTGCGTGACTTTTTGTCACAAAACAAGGAAGTAAAAAATGTTTTCCCCTTCTCACCCCTAATTTGCATATGCAAATTAGGGTTCGGATTCGGTTCGGTATTCGGCCGAATCTTTCACGAAGGATTCGGGGGTTGGGCCAAATCCAAAAAAGTGGATTCGGTGCATCCCTAGTTATGAGGCTAAACAGGTCCAGATTAGCCCATTCATTATATCTGATTATTTTCTACCGACTGACAGCTCTGTGGGTTTCCCCATAAATAAACAATCGAGGCAGTAATGTGCCATAAAGCACAAGTCTTCAATCTGCGGCTTTCCTGCTGCCTTTAGACTACGACTCCTGCCAATTATTGTTGCTGAGATTGTTAGGGGTTGGGTAATGGGTAAGGCCATATCAGAGGGGGAAGTGGAAATTGCACATCCAACGAGCAGTGACTGGAAAAGGGCATCACTAGCCACCCTGATATGTATTACAGTAACATCTCAACGCTTGCATCATGAAGGAAAATTCAATTCTCATTGAATTTGCCAATTAAACTGCAGCTGCCAACGAGCGAGAAATGGGTCGATTTCTATTCTTTGCACTGCTGGGACTGACTCGTGATATAATGTAGCAGAAGGCAGCGGAATAACAGACCCGTGAAGGAGCGTGCACGGTGTTGTAGGTACCGGAGTCTTGGCTGGAGAAACACTAACTTCCACTACATTGTTTCAGCAGTCAGAATGATATTTATTTCATTATGCAGCCCCCCAAATCCCTTTGCCTTTAAATATGACAGGTGGTATAGTATACAGGGGGTAAGCTGTATGAGTATATATCCCAGGCTGCTACTGCTGGAAAGGGCAGCTGCCTAGTCCTGAGTGTTGGGTCCAGCAGACTGGCTGACAGCAGAGGATTCCTCATTAGCCGTGACCCTGCCAAGGTTATAATGTGTCTCTCCCACCTCGTCACAATCACACTCTCCTTTTCCTTTGGTGCTTTTTTAAAGGGGAAGTTATTGCTCATATTATTTCCCTTAGACAGTACAGTATGAGGGTATAGCTTATTATGTGCCCAGAACATTCCTTCTCTGTAAATTTGTATTTATACATATGGGAGGAGGGAGGTGCCATATTGATTCCCTTAGACAGTACAGTATGAGGGTATAGCTTATTGTGTGCCCAGAACATTCCTTCTCTGTATATTTGTATTTATACATATGGGAGGAGGAGGTGCCATATTAATTCCCTTAGACAGTACAGTATGAGGGTATAGCTTATTGTGTGTCCAGAACATTCCTTCTCTGTATATTTGTATTTATACATATGGGAGGAGGTGCCATATTGATTCCCTTAGACAGTACAGTATGAGGGTATAGCTTATTGTGTGCCCAGAACATTCCTTCTCTGTATATTTGTATTTATACATATGGGAGGAGGGAGGTGCCATATTGATTCCCTTAGACAGTACAGTATGAGGGTATAGCTTATTGTGTGCCCAGAACATTCCTTCTCTGTATATTTGTATTTATACATATGGGAGGAGGGAGGTGCCATATTGATTCCCTTAGACAGTACAGTATGAGGGTATAGCTTATTGTGTGCCCAGAACATTCCTTCTCTGTATATTTGTATTTATACATATGGGAGGAGGGAGGTGCCATATTGATTCCCTTAGACAGTACAGTATGAGGGTATAGCTTATTGTGTGCCCAGAACATTCCATCTCTGTATATTTGTATTGAGTTGCTATACTGCATGTCACTTTGCACCCACTAATAGAAAATGGGGCTCTTCTTCTTTGAAACTAAAACCAATGTATCATTCTACTTCCTTACTGGTCGAGCATATTCACAAAAATTTAAGTGAAGCAGACGCAGCAAATGACGTTTGGCTGAATTTGGAGCTTTTGCTATCGGGGGGGGGGGGGGCCCAGACTAACTACACAGATATGGACAATGTACAATTTCCTGGTGCTGCGAAGTGTTTAAACTCTTGACATGCTCCCTCCCTATTATTATGTACGTGTGTTGTTGCTGCCCGTGAATGTCTGCGTATGATCAAAGGTTGTTGTGTAGCCACCACACAGTAATTAGCCATTAATGTGCAGCTCTATGTGCCTAATGTTTCTAGGAGGCCCCACTGCTGCTTCTAGGGCTTCTGTCACACGGCTGCTGATGCATTTGCTCTTATTCACCCCCGGAAGTTGCTGGAAAATGTTGTTGTTTTGTATTGGCAGAAAGGAATGACAATCATGTTACTACCTACTCAGTAGTTACTACCTACTCTCCAGCCTGCAGGTGCTGTACATACCTTCCCCCACTGCACAGGGAGATCTCAGCAGCTAAGGGAATCAATATGGCACCTCCTCCTCCCATATGTATAAATACAAATATACAGAGAAGGAATGTTCTGGGCACACAATAAGCTAAATTACAAAGTGTGTTGTAACCCTTTCTTACCCAAAATCTGTGCTGAAAAGGATTTAGTGAGCTTTTGAAACTCTCTGGGGAGTTGGGTCTAATCAGGCTTCATTCCCTTTTCATCTCCATAGTGAGAAGGAACCAGGCCCCGGGTAATTGTGATGTAGGAACAGTCTCTGCCAGAATCCCTTAGTCACAGCCGGTGAGCAGGGCCATCGATTCACACTGACCATTTGATTGCGATTTAATTCAACATTGATTGTTACATAAAAGTCTGATTTAGGGAAATATCACTTAAACACTGGAATGAATTCTTTATTCTTACATTACTATTATTATTTCGGTCTCAAGCTGCCCAGCCATACACTGAGTTTTCAGGATATTATTATTCATTATGTAGAGACAACGTCATAGAGAATGTTGGATCATTCCCTGCCCCTGCTGAGCTAGGAGACCAGTTAGAATATTAATATACAGACTTGGGCCCTGACACCCACAAATGCAGGTAACTTACTTCTGGCTAAGGATGCTGGGAGCTTTCATTCAGAGCAGTTTCGGGACTATGTGGCTGGTGCCCATGCTATATAAAATCTGTTTCTGTCACTAATATCTGCTGAATGGAACAGCTGTTATGTGGCCTTAAAACATTCATCTTTGTGTCTCTAGTGCAGCAAATGTTTGTGGTCACTGCTGTAATATCAGCGCACTGTCCCTTTAAGCACCTTATACTGTTGTTTGAAAAGCTGCAAATGTACTGCAAGGGGGCCAAATGTACTCCTCTAAGCCAGTATTACTGTTGCCAATCTAGTCTTAAAGGGATATCATCTATGCTGCCATAGTTTTATGGGATTTCTCTGTACAGACTATGAGCAAACTTAGGGACTGTTCCTGCTGAATTGTCCTTATACAGGGAATACCTATGCTGCCATAGTTTTATGGGATTTCTCTGTACAGACTATGAGCAAACTTAGGGGACTGTTCCTGCTGAATTGTGCTTAGTACAGGGAATACCTATGCTGCCATAGTTTTATGGGATCTCTCTGTACAGACTATAAGCAAACGTAGGGGACTGTTCCTGCTGAATTGTGCAGAGTACAGAGGAATACCTATGCTGCCATAGTTTTATTGGATATCTCTGTACAGATTATGAGCAAATTTAGGGACTGTTCCTGCTGAATTGTGCTTAGTACAGGGAATACCTATGCTGCCATAGTTTTATGGGATCTCTCTGTACAGACTATGAGCAAACGTAGGGGACTGTTCCTGCTGAATTGTGCTTAGTACAGGGAATACCTATGCTGCCATAGTTTTATGAGATCTCCCTGTACAGACTATGAGCAAGCTTAGGGGACTGTTCCTGCTGAATTGTGCTTAGTACAGGGGAATACCTATGCTGCCATAGTTTTATGGGATCTCTCTGTACAGACTATGAGCAAACTTAGGGACTGTTCCTGCTGAATTGTGCTTAGTACAGGGAATACCTATGCTGCCATAGTTTTATGGGATCTCTCTGTACAGACTATGAGCAAACTTAGGGGACTGTTCCTGCTGAATTGTGCTTAGTACAGGGGATACCTATACTGCCATAGTTTTATGGGATCTCTCTGTACAGACTATGAGCAAACTTAGGGACTGTTCCTGCTGAATTGTGCTTAGTACAGGGAATACTTATACTGCCATAGTTTTATGGGATCTCTCTGTACAGACTATGAGCAAACTTAGGGACTGTTCCTGCTGAATTGTGCTTAGTACAGGGAATACCTATACTGCCATAGTTTTATGGGATCTCTCTGTACAGACTATGAGCAAAGTTAGGGACTGTTCCTGCTGAATTGTGCTTAGTACAGGGAATACTTATACTGCCATAGTTTTATGGGATCTCTCTGTACAGACTATGAGCAAACTTAGGGGACTGTTCCTGCTGAATTGTGCTTAGTACAGGGGAATACCTATACTGCCATAGTTTTATGGGATCTCTCTGTACAGACTATGAGCAAACTTAGGGGCTGTTCCTGCTGAATTGTGCTTAGTACAGGGGAATATCTATACTGCCATAGTTTTATGGGATCTCTCTGTACATACTATGAGCAAACTTAGGGGCTGTTCCTGCTGAATTGTGCTTAGTACAGGGAATACCTATGTACCATAGTTTTATGGGATCTCTCTATACAGACTATGAGCAAACTTAGGGACTGTTCCTGCTGAATTGTGCTTAGTACAGGGAATACATATGCTGCCATAGTTTTATGGGATCTCTCTGTACAGACTAATCATTTCTATGCATAAATCCTGCAATGTTGATTTCTGTAACTTTAAACCTGAATGTTTCTTGTTCTTTAGAGCAGTGGAAAAAGTTCGGTGCTGGAGAGTTTGGTGGGACGGGACCTGCTCCCTAGAGGTACTGGGGTAGTGACAAGAAGACCTCTGATCCTGCAGTTGGTTCACGTTTCCTCAGACGACCGGCGCAAGACTTCTGGAGATGAGAATGGTAACGTATCTGCCCGGGTGCCTGTGTCCATTATGGTTTGAGTTGTAAGAAATCCATAGAATGTGTGTGTGGCACCCAGGTTGAATTATCATACGGCTTTATATGAGGCAGATGCAATTTAATATCAGTGGCTTAAAGGAGTTGTTCACCTTCCAGTTCAATTGGTTTCATATTAGTTCACCTGAAATAGACTTTTTCCAATTACTTTCCATTATTTAGTGTTTTAAAAATTTCCAAGATCTAAGTTAAAAGTTTAATGTCCCTATCTTTGTTGTTTGATTCTGGCAGCTCAGTAATTCAGGTGCAGACTCTAAACAGTTACAATTAGTTGATACAATTAGTTGATACAATTAGTTGATACAATTAGTTGATACAATTAGTTGATACAATTAGTTGATACAATTAGTTGATACAATTAGTTGATACAATTAGTTGATTGAATTAGTTGATACATTTCTCAGCAACATCTCTAGAGTATTAGCCACTATTGTATCAATTCTAACAGCTGCCTTTAACGAAATCCAGAGATTCTGCCCAGGAGGGAGAAAGATTAGAATTGTATCAACTAAATCAGTTTGGAACCGTTGAGAGGGTCGGCGACCCCCTCCTAGAGCTGCAACTGGTTTTTCATTTTTCATTACTTGTGTTTTTTGAGTTATTCATCAGCTCTCCAGTTCGTAATTTCAGCAATCTGGTTGCTAGGGTCCAAATTACCCTAGCAACCGTGCAATGATTTGAATAAGAGACTGAAATATGAATAGGAGAGGCCTGAATAGAAAGAGGAGTAATAAAAAGTAACAATACATTTGTAGCCTTACAGAGCACATGTTTTTAGATGGGGGTCAGTGACCCCAATTTGAAAGCTGGAAAGAGTCATAAGAGAGAGGGAAATATTTGAGAAACTATAGAAAATAAAAAGAGAAGACCAATTGGAAAGTTGCTTAGAATTGGCCATTCTTTTACATAATAAAAGTTAACTTAAAGGTGAACCACCCCTTACCAAATCGAGTGGATCTTACCAAACGAGCGGATCTTACCAAACGAGCGGATCTTACCAAACGAGCGGATCTTATAGTGTGTGGTCACCTTTAGTCAGATCAAAGGTAAAGACTGTGCCTGGGAGAAGATGATGGGTCCAGTGGATATATTTGGGGATTCTATTGGAGACAGTATGATATACAGACCAGTGTTTACCTGAAAGGGTGTTATTTCTGTAGGGGAAGTGGGAGGGGCATCCCCTGTGGGGTCATCACTTAGTTCCATCTCACCTGTATTGTATTGACCTCCCGTTGGGGATATCTTTAACCCATCGTC
This sequence comes from Xenopus petersii, assembly GCA_038501925.1. Classification (NCBI taxonomy): domain Eukaryota; kingdom Metazoa; phylum Chordata; class Amphibia; order Anura; family Pipidae; genus Xenopus; species Xenopus petersii. Next base: position 3,544,175 of record CM076676.1, on the reverse strand, counting down.
TGGCAGGTCTGTCCCCTTGGATGGGGGCTGCGGAGCACAAGGTGGAGGACCCAATCCCTCAATAACATCTCTTTCTTTGTTGTGTTTCTCTCTTTGATTCCAGACCTCAACTCCTGGAAAAATCCGATGCACTTTTCCAAAGGTCTCCTGTTTCCACTGTTCCCCCCCTCCCACTTTATTTCCTACCTGCATGTGCCTACCTGTGTAACCTGTATAATCCCTGTGCAACTACAGTACACACTCCCTGCCAGCCCTCCAGCACTCGGGATATTATCAATAATGGACGGATCCCTTAGAGAACAGCACAAAGTCAGTTTTGTCTCTATGCTGTATACCAGACCTGTGGCTATTCAGGTGTTACTACTACTACAATTCCCAGCATCCCTCCAACAGCCTTTGTTTGCCAGGGTGTTAAAAGAGAAGGAAAGCTACCGAAAGCAGTTTATTGCCAATAGATTAGCCACAAGCTATAACACTATATTTTTTCTGCAGAATGCTTTACCATACCTGAGTATTAAAGCTCTCTGTTTGTTTAGGATAGCAGCTGCCATATTAGCTTGGTGTGACCTCACTTCCTGCCTGAGTCTCTCCCTGCTCACTCATAGCTCTGAGCTCAGATTACAGCAGAGAAGGGAGGGGGAGAGGTGCAAACTGAGCATGCTCAAGCCCTAGCCCTGGAGGTTTAAGCTGAAAACAGGAAGTCTGATACAGAAGCCCATGAGTACACAATAGAAGGAAAGAAATGTGCTGTTTCTTTTGACAGAGGACTCAGAGCAGCATTACTTTTAGGGGTTACTGGTGTATTTATATTATGGATGCACCCAATCCACTATTTAGGCAAACCCCTGAAACTTTCGTGAAAGAAGCAACCAAACCATATGCATATGCAAATTAGGAGTTGGAAGGGAAAACCTTTTTTACTTTTGTGACAAAATGTCACAAAATTTCCCTCCCCATCCATAATTTGCATATGCAAATTAGCTTTCGGTTCGGCTGGGCAGAAGGATTCCGCTGAATCCGAATCCGAATCCTGCTGAAAAAGGCTGAATCCCCAACCGAATCCTGGATTCGGTGCATCAATAATTTATATAGACCTTTCTAATAAAGCTTACTTCCTTTTAGCCTTTCCTTCTCCTTTAAGGGACTTTAGCAACATCCTGTCGGCCCAGGTTGCAGGGAGTTGCAGTACAAAGGGACAAGGTGGACATCGTCTGTGTCTGCACTACTTGCCATTACTGATAATGTCCCGTTGTTGACAGAGTATAAGTGAAACCTTTTTATTTGCAGTTTCCTTGTTATTTTTCTTCAGATTCAGCCTTGTATGTACATTGTGTTTTATTCTTTCATATCTATTATTTATTTATTTGTGTTAATGTGGCTCCCATCTTGCATGCATCATGTCATTTGCACTCTATTGGGTTATTAAGTAACATCACTGGCATTCGAAATGCCCAACTACCCATTTCAGCCAATCAGAAAGCCCACGAGGCAGGAGCTTTGCAAGGGGCACAATAGGAGAGCTACGGGAGGAGATAAGAGATGGGTTATCCAAAGCTGTTAACCACTCAGTGTTTCCATTAAATTGTCCAGGCCATGAAGAATACATTTTGGAATCACGTATTGATAAGTTAATATGCATTATTCTTGCATTTTATCCAGGAAGGTGAATTTGATTTAATACCTTTTGCTCCTTCCACAATTGCTCTGAAGTACCAGGCAGGGATGATTTACCATCTCCCACAAAATATTATAACTAGTTACTACAACTCCCAGCATGCTCGACCAGGGTTTTCTGCAAGCTGCCTATCTGCTTGGGAGCCACACGTTGGTGTTACAGATAAGAGATCCTGGAACGTGCATCAGTTACTTAGAGTCTAGTGAATGGGGCAAAGGCCTCTGTACAAACAATGTGCTATACAGACATATTATGGGATTGCAGTCCAGTGTTAACCCTGATTACTCTTTAGGCAGGAGAGCTGCCATATTGGAGACATGGCTAAAGACAATGGTCCCTGCCTGCCAGGGGGCTGCTGGGAGTTGTATTTCATTTTAGTTATTTTTTGCTTTTTATATTTTGCTCTACGCTGCACAGAGACTCTGGAGCCAACAGCAGTTGGGAAGCTCAATGCTTTAATCCCAACAATTATCCAATCTCTTCTCAGCACAGCCTTTATCATGTGACTAATTACTGGCCTTTCTTAATTACAGGGGTGGAAGCCGACGAATGGGGCAAGTTCCTGCACACAAAGAACAAGGTAGGACCCTGTGAGATGGTTCTTCCCAGTAGGGTACAGACCTGTAAGTCTCACCCTCTCGACTCTATAAAAGCTTCTCCATTCCATTCCATTTTTCTTCTTCTAAATTACTTTTCTTTGGGAAAATAAGTCAAGGTTTAAGTTAGGGATGCACTGAATCCAGGATTCGGTTCGGGATTTGGCCAGGATTCGGCCGAATCCTTCTGCCAGGCCCGAACGAAATCCAAATCCTAATTTGCATATGTAAATTAGGGGTGGGAGGGAAATTGCGTGACTTTTTGTCACAAAACAAGGAAGTAAAGCATATGCAAATTAGGATTTGGATTCGGTTCGGTATTTGGCCGAACTTTTCACAAAGGATTCGGGGGTTCAGCCAAATCCCAAATAGTGGATTCGTTGGATCCCTAGTTTAATTAAACCTTCTGTTGTCCTCAACGTTTTGCCATTTAAAGGGTAAATGTTTCTTATTTTAAATATAATAATACCCTCTAAAAGGCAATACAAACATGAGTGGGAGCTGCCATATTGTACAATAAGAGGCTGTAGTGCAGGGATATTGCAGCAGTCACCATTTTTCTGGGGGGTTGTGTCTGCTCACGTACTATCCACAGTGTCTCTGTTTGTGTATAACCTTCTTCTCCTTCCATTCCAGATCTACACTGATTTCGATGAAATCCGCCAGGAGATCGAGAATGAAACAGAAAGGATTTCTGGGAATAATAAAGTAAGAGAATTATATTGACTGGATACTGATTACATGCTCTGCAGCTCTCAAGCTTGTCATTTAAATCCTTGTTTGGTTGCTAGGGTTTGATTAGCCTAGCAACCAGTGTCGGACTGGCCCACCTCAATACCAGGAAAACTCCCAGTGGGCCCAGGTGTCCTGCTTCTAACCATTTGGCCTATTTCATGGTCATTTCTGTATTTATTTAAGGGAATTACTAATAGAGTATAGTATGTAGATATAAAAGACTAAGAGAATAAAGAGGTTGAATGAGGAGAGAAGGGATAATAGTTTGGAAAGTGGGCCCTTAATCTAAGGTTTTCTGGTGGGCCCCTGGCATCCCAGCCGACACTGCTACCAACCATACAGCAGGTTTGAATTATAAATGACCCTCCAGTTTATGAACACACACATCACGACTGTAAGTCTCTAATTAAGCAGCTAAGTTGGTACCATGTTGTTAAGACCTGTAGTATGAACTTCCCGTGACTTGTGTCCCTTCGGACGACTGGAAGGCTGTACCATGGAGTCGTTATGAAGGAACATCCTTTGGCATGGAGGCTAATTACACGTTAATATGTCACGTCTTACCATCTCTCATCGTAATTCCTGTTCTGCAGCGCTTGTAATCGAATATTACACTCATTTGTCCGTATTTGTATTGCCAAGAAGTCACATGACTTGTAATGCCCTTTAAATTGATTTAATGAGCACATAAGCCTGCCTGTTTCTGAGTCATATCTTCTGCTGTTTATCTTTTCTTTCCACTTAATCTGTTCTACTGTATATTTGATATATTCCCAAGGCCTGGCTTGTCAGACTTTCCTTGGGTTGTTGGAATGGAACAAGCTTTCCACGGGGTTGCTGGGAGTCGTAGCTCTCGTTCCGGCAAAGCCACAAATCTTTGTAGCGCTGGTTAAACTATGTGAAGAAAACAGGTGTAGTGACTTAACGGCAGTTTACAAGCTGTGCCAAATTTTCTATTGGTTCTATACTAGAAGCAACAATGCATGTTTATAAATATGTCCCATAGTATTTCAGGCATGAATTAAGCAAACAAAGGGTAACCTAGACCTCATGCTGACTTCATGCAGGCCATGTCTAAAAGGATCCAATTGTTCCAGTTCTGTCGCTGAAAGTCACTTCACACCCAAGATTTAATACCTGTGTGTGTCAAAGGATTAAAGGGCTCAGTAAATCTATTGTGTGCAGTGCCAGCGGTATGTAACAGGTTAATCCTGTAACCCAATCTCTGCTCTCTAGTACCATTTACAGATGGAAGCTCTGCACTCCCTTACCTCAAGGTAGTTGGGCCTCAGCCCTGACTTTGCAGACATACCCCCATATGTAATAAAAGGCACTAAGTTTTAGGGATGCACCGAATCCACTATTTTTCACTAATCCTTTGTGAAAGATTCGGCCGAATACCAAACCGAATCCTAACTTGCATATGCAAATTAGGGGTGGAAAGGGGAAAACATTTTTTACTTCCTTTGTGACCAAAAGTCACACAATTTCCCTCCCCGTCCCAAATTCGCATGTGCAAATTTGGGTTCGGCTGGGCAGAAGGATTCGGCCAAATCCTGCTGAAAAAGGCTAAATCCTGCCAAATCGCAAACCGAATCCTGGATTTGGTGCATCCCTACTAAGTTTGCCCAAGAGCAGTTACCCATAGCAACCGATAAGATGTTTGCTTTCTTTGCTTTCTTTTAATGCCTTTTATTACATAACCCCCATAGTGTCTTTACAATAATGTCTCTTTCCAGGGTATCAGCTCGGAACCCATTCACCTGAAGATCTTCTCCCCTAATGTGGTCAACTTAACCCTTGTGGATTTACCAGGGATGACAAAGGTAATGTTGGAAAGAACCATCTGATTTGGCCTCTGTGTACTGAAAATACCAGGGCCTATTTTAAATCTCAGCCTATGAGTAAGTGCCCCAAAAGGCACGAAATGCGTTAGGCCATGTCTTAATATGTCCTAATAATTTTTTTGTATTTTTTTATTTGCTTCCTTATGAATTTTTGGAGGAACTCACATTCTTGGTTTTACTCCTATTTTAAATCCCAGTCAAGACTTGCTCTGACTGCTTTGTATTTAGAGACACACTGAGTGTTTGGGGTAGATTAGATTCACTGACCAAAATGTTGACCACCTACCCCAAACCAGGTACAGTTTATATAAACAAGCCATTCAACGCTGAAAAAGGAGAAAAGGCACAGGATACGCAGCAGATAACAAATAAGCTCTATGGTATACAATGGGATTTTTTCAGAACTTATCCGTTATCTACTGTATATCCTGTGCTTGAATGGCTGCCCCCATGGCTACACAGCAGCTTGTTTATATAAACTATAGTAGTACTTATGTTATCTACTGTGTATCCTGTGCTTGAATGGCTGCCCCCATGGCTACATAGCAGCTTGTTTATATAAACTATAGTAGTACTTATCTGTTATCTACTGTGTATCCTGTGCTTGAATGGCTGCCCCCATGGCTACACAGCAGCTTGTTTATATAAACTATAGTAGTACTTATCTGTTATCTACTGTGTATCCTGTGCTTGAATGGAGGGTTTTCTTCCCCCAGGTACCTGTCGGCGACCAACCCAAAGATATTGAAATCCAGATCCGTGAGCTCATCCTGAGGTACATCAGCAATCCCAATTCCATTATTCTTGCAGTCACAGCTGCCAACACCGACATGGCAACCTCAGAGGCACTAAAGATTGCACGGGAGAGCGACCCCGATGGTAACTGAGTTTCACTTTCTTTCTGCATAAAGACTCTCTATGTTTCATCTTGCCAGTTACATGGAAAAATCAATGCACATTTCAAGTTTAAACATCAAAGGGGAAATAGCAATGGTCTCTGGAAAACAGATTTATTTGTGGGTTTCCTGCTGCTTTGGAAATACCCTTCCCTTGCCCTGAAGGGTGCTGGGAGATATAATCCAGTAATAGTTGAAGAAACAAGTGTTATAGCTTCATATTATCCCACACAGAGGTACAGAACCATCTCCGAAATCTAATTGGCAGGCCTTGAAAATCTCCTACGTAACTTAGAAAACCAAGTATAATTTTAGTTAGGGCCCATCGCATGACTGTAAATGATGATGGCTACTCGGTCACACGTTGCTGAGCTTTCTTTCATTCTGTTTGTCAGGTCGCAGGACTCTCGCTGTCATTACCAAGCTGGACCTCATGGACGCAGGGACGGATGCTATGGACGTGCTTCTGGGGAGGGTAATCCCAGTCAAACTTGGCATCATTGGAGTGGTCAACAGGTATCCAGATCTGTTTCATTATTTGTAGGGATGCACCGAATCCAGGATTCGGTTCGGGATTCGGCCTTTTTCAGCAGGATTCGGATTCGGCCGAATCCTTCTGCCTGGCCGAACCGAATCCGAATTTGCATATGCAAATTAGGGGCGGGAAGGAAATTGTGTGAATTTTTGTCAGAAAACAAGGAAGTAGAAAATGTGTTTCCCTTCCCACCCCTAATTTGCATATGCAAATTAGGGTTCGGGTTCGGTATTTGGCCGAATCTTTCGCGAGGGATTCGGGGGTTCGGCCGAATCCAAAAAAGTGGATTCGGTGCATCCCTAATTATTTGTAAATTTTTATTTGGGTTGTCCATTTTGTTACCCACCTAAACTGCTGCACTGCATTGAGCCCAGTACTTCAGTCCCTATTTCACCTCTATTTCACCGCCGTTTATTTATCGGCCAAAGGAAGGTGATAGCTCTGTATGATACATTATGTTAAATTATAATTAACAGGAGCCAGTTGGACATTAATAATAAAAAGAGCGTGGCCGACTCTATCCGGGATGAGTACGGGTTCCTACAGAAGAAGTACCCCTCACTGGCGACTAGGAACGGAACCAAATACCTCGCACGGACTCTTAACAGGTAAAACTTTTCTCCTAAACCAGCAGGGAAATGGTTAGAGGGCAGGTCAAAAATTACACCTCTGTTTTACTACCATTAAAGGGGCTGTTCACCTTCCAAACACTTTTTTTCAGTTCAATTGTTTTCAGATTGTTCACCAGAAATAAAGACATTTTTCAATTACTTTCCATTTTGTATATATATATATATATATATATATATATATATATATATATATATATATATATATATATATATATATATTTTTTTTTTTTTTTTTTACAGTTTTTCCAATTTCTAAGTGTAAAGTTTAATGTTTTTTTATTATTTGTTTGGCAGCTCAGTAATTCAGATGCAGACTAGTGATGTGCGGGTCAAAGCTGGAAAGAGTCAGAAGAGAAGGGAAAATAATTAAGAAACTGTAGAAAATAAATAGAGAAGACCAATTAGAAAGTTGCTTAGAATTCAACATTTAGTTGATACAATAACTTGAAACAGCATCTCTGGAGTATTAGCAACTATTGTATCAATTCAAACAGCCGCTTTTCATGAAACCCAGGGATTCTGCGCAGCAGGGACAAAGATAAGAAATGTATTAACAAAATGTATCAATTTAGAAAAGTTTACAGGGTCGGCGACCCCCCCCTTATTTAGCAGCTCTCCAGTTTGTCATTTCAGCAATCTGGGTGCTAAGGTCCAAATTCCCCTAGCAACCATACATTGATTTGAATAAGAAACTGAAATATGAATAGGAGAGGCCTGAATAGAAAGAAGATTAATAAATAGTAGCAATAACCATACATTTGTAGCCTTAAAGCATGTGTTTTTAGATGGGGTCAGTGACCCCCATTTGAAAGCTGGAAAGAGTCATAAGAGAAAGGGAAAAAAATAAAGAAACTGTAGAAAATATAAAGAGAAGACCAATTGGAAAGTTGCTTAGAATTTGACATTTAGTTGATACAATAAGTTGAAACTTTTTTCAGCAGCAGTATTAGCAACTATTGTATCAATTCTAACGGCTGCCTTTAATGATACCCAGGGATTCTGCTCAGCAGGAACAAAGATAAGAAATGGATCAACTAAATGTATCAATTTAGAACAGTTCACAGGGTCGGTGACCCCCACTCCCGAGCTACTGAAAATGAAACTTTACACTTCAATATTAGTGAAACGGTCACATGTAGAAAATAGAAAGTAATTGGGAAAAAGTCTGTATTTTTGGTGAACTGTCTGAAACCAACTGAAATTAAAAAAAGTTTTTTTGGAGGTGAACAATCCCTTTAATCCAACTTGTTGTGTGGTACTATACTATATACTATGTCTGTTGTGGGTAATGGCATTAAACTTGAGCAGTATTACTCAGTACAACTGGCAGCAGGAGGATAAAGTGCCAAATAACAGTACATGTTTGTGCATATGTTCTGATGAACGGTTCCCAAGCACTGTGACTGTGTTTATAGGCTGCTGATGCACCATATCCGGGACTGTCTGCCGGAGCTGAAGACCAGAATAAATGTCCTGGCAGCTCAGTACCAGACCCTGCTGAACAGCTACGGGGAACCCGTGGAAGATAAGAGTGCCACGTTGCTGCAGCTCATTACTAAGTTTGCCACAGAGTATTGCAACACAATTGAAGGAACTGCAAAATACATAGAAACCTCTGAACTGTAAGTACTGGGGGGCAGTACATATTGGCTTTGTCATGTTATATTCTTCTGGTACATTCACGGACTTAGATATACCATGGGACATGTTCAGATAGATCATATACACTTTTTTTCCCTGACGAAGGCCCCTGTGTGGAGCCAATAAATCTCCACTTTCATTTGAACTATTGATTTGCTGTATTGAGTGCTGTCAATATATAGTGAATAAAGTACCCCCTCTTGTAAAATATAAGGATATTAGAAGTTACTGAGGAGTTTCATGACCACATAAAAACACGAGGCCGAAGGCCGAATGTTTTTATACAGGTCATGGAACTCCAAGGTAACTTCTAATATCCTCATATTTTGCAACTGGGGGTACTTTATTTATTATAATACACACGTTTCAGTGAGTCATGTGACAGAAATGACATCAGAACTCACCGTTTATAAGGATATAATTTACAGGATATTCATGGCTTTTGTGTATTTTATATATATATATATATATATATATATATATATATATATATATATATAATATATATATATAAACACCAGTATTTATTTATTGGATTGAGCATTTTTCTAAGGATATACTATCTTTCTGAATAGCCCCAGGTAGTTTTGCTATAAGTGTGTACCTAAGCCTTTACAAGCATATATAAGCTGCAATCGCTTATTGGGGAAAATCACATTTGGAGATAACACACAATCACCCAGCATTAGTCGGATATTCTTGATTCACCCTGGTGCTCAGTCGCTGGCAACCACAGGAATAACTTCAATGTATTAAATTGGTAAATCAAGAAGCAGCAAAGAGCAGAGTACCTGCTATTGAGTATTTATTGTGCATCCACACGACATGTTCGGGCAACAAGGGATTGGGGAAAATACTAGGGATGCACTGAATCACCAATTCCGATTCGGCTGAATCCTTCAGCCCGGCTGAACCGAATCCTAATTTGTATATGTGAATTAGGACCGGGGAGGAAAATCACGTTACTTTTTGTAAGAAAATAAAAAAAACATGAAGTAAAAAACATTTCCCCCTTCCCACGCCTTATTTGCATATTCAAATTCGGTTCAGTATTCGGTTGAATCTCTCGCGAAGGATTCGAGGTTCGACCGAATCCAAAATAGTGGATTCAGTGCATCCCTAGAAAACCCTGCAGAAAAGTCATATAGTAAAGCGAGGCACTCACAGGACTTTAAAATATGGTGAAAAAGAGAGAAAGTTTATTTATTATTCCAACGTTTTGTTGAGGCAAAGGTCTCAACGAAGACTAAAACGTTGGAATAATAAATAAACTTTATCTCCTTTTCACGATAGATAGATAGATAGATAGATAGATAGATAGATAGATAGATAGATAGATAGATAGATAGATAGAGATATAGATAGATAGAGATATAGATAGATAGAGATATAGATAGATAGATAGAGAATAATAGATAGATAGAGATATAGATAGATAGATAGATAGAGATATAGATAGATAGATAGAGATATAGAGAGATAGAGAGATAGAGAGATATAGATAGATAGATAGAGATATAGATAGATAGATAGATAGATAGATAGAGATATAGATAGATAGATAGATAGAGATATAGATAGATAGATAGAGATATAGATAGATAGATAGAGAGATAGATAGAGATATAGATAGATAGAGAGATATAGATAGATAGAGAGATATAGATAGATAGATAGAGAGATATAGATAGATAGATAGAGATAGATAGATAGATAGATAGAGAGATATAGATAGAGAGATATAGATAGAGAGATATAGATAGATAGATAGAGATATAGATAGATATATATATATATATATATATATATATATATATATATATATATTATATATATATATATATATATATATATATATAGATATAGATATAGATATAGAAATAGATATAGATATAGATATAGATATATAGATATATACCAGCACACTGATTCAGTTTGAACACATATGCCTGGAGGGGAAGCCATTTCTTTAAAGCGATGTTAACCCTTTTACAGCATACGTGTTCAACATTCGGTTTGCTATTTGCAACAGGTGCGGAGGGGCTCGTATCTGCTACATTTTCCATGAGACGTTTGGAAGGACACTGGAATCGGTAGACCCTCTGGGTGGTCTCACCACAATCGATGTACTTACGGCCATTAGAAACGCAACTGTAAGTCTTTCAGCTAGTGATTACTGCTATTTCAGGGGGTGCTTTTTGGCTTTGCTGTGATCACTTCCTGATTTGTTTCTGTTGACAGGGCCCTCGGCCAGCCTTATTTGTGCCAGAGGTCTCCTTCGAGCTGCTGGTGAAGAGACAGGTGAAGCGGCTGGAGGAGCCGAGTTTGCGCTGTGTTGAACTGGTTCATGAGGAGATGCAGAGGATAATCCAGCACTGCAGCAACTACAGCACACAGGTACCCCACTCTGAGAACAGTTCCATGGTTAGGACATTGGAACGATTGTGTTTAGGTGAATTGACAGGTAACAGGCCCTCATTTGTCCTATGAGGCTCTGATCCTGAAATTATAGCTAGAATACTTGCCGTAAAGCAAGAGTTCTCCTAATTGCCAGAAAGGAAGAATAAACAGTCACATGACTACAGTGTACCAGGAAATAGCCTCCCCCCCATTCCACTTTTTATAGGGGAATTCTGGCTTCCAACCAAAATTTAATTAAGAGGCCCAAATAACACAGAAACCCCTAATATACCCATCACCATTACCTGTTTCTTCAAAAAGTATGAATAAATGCAATTCTGTATGCTGAAATCCAACACTTTAAAGGAAGACTATACCTCCAAAATGAATACTTGAGCAACAGTTTATATCAAATTAAGTGGCATATTAAAGAATCTTATCAAAGTGGAATATATATTTAAGTAAATATTGTCCTTTTACATCTTGAACCACCATTTTGTGTGCTGCGTCAGAGATCACCTGACCAGAAATACTACAACTCTAACTGTAACGGGAACGGGAAGAAGTTAATTGGCTCATGTGACCTAAGAAGTATAGTTGTTTGTGTGCACCGTGAATCATACGATCCCGGGGGCAGCCCTTATTATTAAAATGGTTGTTTTCTATTTATGATTACCCAATGGCACATACTACTAGAAAAGTATATTATTATGAAAATGGTTTATTTACATGGGTTTTACATATGAGCTGTTTTATGCAATTTCTGTTTATAGAGACCTATATTGTTTGAGGGGCATAGTTTTCCTTTAACAGTTCTTCTCTTTCTGCTTCATTTGAAATCCTGGCAGGGAAGGAGGGACTAAACACTGCTGTAACAACTACTCCACAGCTTACAAAAAGCATGCAGGAACTACATAACCCACAATGCATTGCACTGGGATGTTCCTTTCCTTATTGAAATCACGTGTGCAAGGGAATTGTGGAGTTTGGAGGATGCAGACTGAGGAGAGATTGTTGCTAATACAAAGTAACAGTTGTCAGCCAGCTCAGCAAAGTAGTCAAACAGATGAGCAGGGGCTAGGCTTTGACAACTGTTCCAAACCATTAAAAATCATGAAAAGACTGTTAACCTTTCCCTGTACTCATCAGTCTGTGTGATGTTTGCCTTCAGGAGCTGCTGAGGTTCCCGAAGCTTCACGATGCCATAGTTGAGGTGGTCACGAGTCTCCTGAGGAAGCGACTGCCAGTTACTAATGAGATGGTAAGTAACCCTTTGCATGCAAGACTTCTTGGCATCTGCGTGGGGGACACTGCAAGGCAAATGTCTCTTGAATGTAACCTTATTGTAATGGAATCCTACGGAAAGGATTGATGTACAACTGCAGAACATTCCTTGTACAGGTTTGGGACCTGTTATCCAGAATACTCGGGACCTGGGGTTTTCCAGATAACAGATCTTTCCATCATTTGGATCTTCATACCTTAAGTCTACTAGAAAATCATGTAAACATGAACTAAACCCAATAGGCTTCCAGTAATGATTAATTATATCTCGGTTGGGATCAAGTACAAGCTGCTGCTTTATTATCACACAGAAAAGGGAAACCGTTTTTAAAAATTCGGATGATTTGGATAAAATTAAGTCCATGGGAGACGGCCTTTCCGTAATTCGGAGCTTTCTGGATAATGGCTTTCCAGATAATGGATCCCTTTTGCAGTTTTTGTCTCTTACACAACTTGTTTGTTCCTGTGCAGGTGCACAATTTGGTGGCCATTGAACTCGCCTACATCAACACCAAACACCCAGACTTTGCAGATGCCTGCGGGCTGATTAACAACAATATAGAGGTAAGGAACCTACAGTCTTAGGGGCAGATTTATCACGGGTCGAATTGACTATTCTAATTTTCGAATTTTATTATGGTCAAAACTTGAATAGGGAGTTGTTAAAAATGTTCAGAGTTTCTTGATTTTCAAGATTTATCATACGCTGGCCCTTTAAGAATTTAAATTCGACCATTCGCCACCTAAAACCTGACGATTTGCTGTTTGAGTCAATGGGAGACGTCCAGGGATCAATTTGGAGTTGTTTGCAGCCTTCCTGACATTCCAGTTTTTTTTCCCAGAGAAAAAAAACTTGAATCGATTTAATTCATCCGTGTTTTAAGAATTAGATTTTTTTTTTTTATAAACTTTGGTCGAATTTAGGAGAGTTTTAAAATATAGCATGAATTCAAAATTCGACCTTTGATAAATGTGCCTCTTAATGTACAATCAGTTTCAGTTGTTTTTTGTTCCGGGTATTTAAAATTACCGGCAGCTAAATTGCCGGTAAATTTGTAGTACCGGCCCTGGCAGGTGTTTTTCCGGCTAGGCCGGTAAAATACCGGCCGGATGGCAACCCGAGCAAATGCTGCTAACTTTTTACTTACCCCTCGGTGCAGATTACCGGCGGCTACATTGCCGGTAAATTTGTAATACAGGCCCGGCCCTGGCAGGTGTTTTACTGTACTTTTAAACCCACAGGAACAGCGGAGGAACAGAATATCTCGGGATTTGCCCCCACCGGCAGCGTCCAGGGATAAGGTAAGTAAAACAGACCTTTTTAGTAAACAAACAGGATAAACACATTTCCAAACATAAGCTTTTCTATTGACATGATCATGGCGGTGCTTTACATGCCCCTAACACAAGTAGGGATGCACCGAATCCAGGATTCGGCCTTTTTCAGCAGGATTAAGATTCGGCCGGATCCTTCTGCCTGGCCGAACCGAATCCGAATCCTAATTTGCATATGCAAATTATGGTCGGGGGAAAATTGCGTGACTTTTTGTCAGAAAACAAGGAAGTAAAAAATGTTTTCCCCTTTCCACCCCTAATTTGCATATGCAAATTAGGGTTCGGTATTCGGCCGAATCCAAAAAAGTGGATTCGGTGCATCCCTAAACACAAGTGACAGACCTGACGAGAGGGGTGTGTTTTTCTATTTTGTAAGTAGGAAAATATTTGGCAGATAGAGGTTAATCTTTATATTTGTAGCAGCCAATCGGCAAAAAAGCTTTTACTAAGGAGGCCATATGTAGGATGATAACAGCCCATAAATGGGGCCCTTCCGATTTGTGATGTGATCCAATCAAATGTGTTTAATAATAACCTCCTCAGGTCTGGACTGGGACTCAAAACAAGCCCTGCCATTTCAAATACACAGAGGCCAAACCAGTCCCCCACCAGCCCACTCCACAGTGACTGACTATGGCATCTTACAGTAGCCCCTCTGGCATTTGCCAGAACTCACAGATTGCCAGTCCATCCCCTGCCTCTGCTACTTACCTGTGTCAATGTCTGACCTCTTTGTCTGGAGTTTGTGAGGGCATTCTGCTTTACTCTACTAGAACTGCTGAGGTTTTGGTAAAAAGCGTTCTTGGGTCAACTGCAGTTTCCCATATTACTGCTCTTAAAGGAGAACTAAAGCCTAAGTAGAAATGTTGTACATTATGCTTCTGCACCAGCCCAAGGCAACCACAGCCCTTTAGCAGTAAAGATCTGTGTCTCCAAAGATGCCCCAGTAGCTCCCCATCTTCTTTTCTGCTGATTCACTGATTCACATGCTCTGTGCTGCTGTCACTTACTGAGCTCAGGGACCCACTCACAATATACAGTACACATAGAATAGAAATGTCACAATATAAGGCTGATTAGTAATTAATACACATAATTACTACATGGCAGCACAGAAACCAGTGCAATTAGCATCAGAATTGAATAATCAGCAAACCTGTAGCATCAGCTTATATTACAGCCAGGGAAGCTCATTTTCTGCTGGATAATTAGTGACGAGCCCTAAGCTTAGCTTCTCAACAGCCAATCAGAGCCCACTGAGCATGTGAGTGTCACAGACACTTTCCAAGATGGTGACCCCCTGTGACAAGTTTGAAGTCCTGGATCATTGCTGCTATTGACAAGCTCAAACTTTAGCCTCGTGCAATAAGTTCACTATATAAAATAGGACATTTTTAGGGTTTAGTTTTTCTTTAAAGGGGTGGTTTGCCTTTAAGTTAACTTTTAGTATATTATAGAATGGCTAATTCTAAGCACCTCTTTAATTGGTCTTCATTTTTTTTTTTATAGTTTTTGTATTATTTCCCTTCTTCTTCTGAACCTTTCCAGCTTTCAAATAGCAGGGGGGGGTCACTGACCCCATCTTAAAAAAAAAAAAAAAAAAAAAAAAAAAAAAAAGAACAAATGGTCTGTAAGGCTACAAATGTATTTTTATTGCTACATTTCACTTCTCAGGCCTCTCCTATTCGTATTCCAGTCTCTTATTCAAATCGAATCATGGTTGCTAGGGGAATTTGGACCCTAGCAACGAGACGGCTGAAATTGCAAACCGGAGAGCTGCTGAGTGAAAAGCTAAATAACTCAAAAACCACAATTGATAAATAATGGAAACGAATTGCAAATTGTCTCCGAATATCGTTAATTTAAAGGCGAACAACCCCTTTAACAGAACAATCACATTATTGCCCCACCTGCTTAGTTTCGCCCAACCATTAAGAGAAGCGATGCATGCGGATGGTTGTACTATCCCTGCGAAAGCATATCTACAGCGGATTAGAACAGACAGTGCCAGACTCATGACTGTTGTAAACTACAGTTCCCATAATGCCCCATTGGGTGTCGGTGGCATCTCAGCTTTATATAATGACGCTGAAATGGTATCTGTCCTCGCTGTTTGGCTCACTGACTAGCATGGCTTAAAGCAACATCTGCTTCTTCTCCAGCTGAATCCTGTAGTCGCCAAAGTAACCCCATCCAGCCTCCTGTATTCTAATAAACTCTGTAGTAAGTCTACTTTGGCTCCCGCACACCCTCTGGTAGATCACAAAGGATACCTGGTGCACAAAGGTAGAGGATCGGCCGCCTCACAAGCAGTATGGCATGCTTGAGAAAGGGGCGTGACCCCGAAACGTTGCGCTTCGCAATAAACACGCACGACGGCTTGCTTGCATTGACCCAGTGTGCCTTGGGATTTTTTCTTCTAACAAACTCTGCCTTTCCTGCTTTTCTTTCCCCTTCTAGCCTCCTAAAGCATCAGGGCCGCTGGCATCAGCCTCTTTAGAGCCCTCTTCTGCCGAAACGGATGGCAAGGTCTGTCCCATCTCTGTCTAATGCAGTGCATGTTCCTTTTACCTGTACCTTTGCTGTCGTTTTCATTTGCTATATGGCAGCTCCTCCTCTCTCCTGCATGGGCTCATACTTTTCCTTTCTCTTCAGCTGCACAGTCAGTTGCATATTACCTTCCTTATACATACGCAGGTCCGGACTGAGAATTAAAATAGGCCCTGGCATTTCAGGTACACAGCACACACCTCCCAACATTTTGGAAATAAAAAGAGGGACAAAAATTTTTTTCCCGCATGTAGCGCAGCAATTTTTGACCACACCCCTTTCTGCGGCCACACCCCTAATTACCGTGTTTGTTTTACAAAATTTGGCAGGTTATGAAAGTTTGAAAATATTTCTCCTCATCTAAACTGTGTTTTTGTGTCTCAAAATTGTTACAAAGTATCTTATTTGCACCTGTTAGCTGTTCTGGGCTCTCTGCTAAAAGCCAGTTAAGTGAGAAACTTTGTTTCTTTTCTGGCTGTTCAGTGCAGAGAAAAGAGGGACTTTCCAGTACAAATGAGGGACTGCGGGTTGAGCTGTCAAAAGAGGGACTGTCCCTCCGAAAAAGGGACAGTTGGGAGGTATGACAGAGGCCCAAACAGCCCCCACCAGCCCACTAAATACTGACTTTCTATGGGACCTTATAGCAGCCCCTCTGGCATTTGCCAGAACTCACAGATTGCCAGTCCGGGCCTGTTACGCGCTGCATGTTGCTTCTTAGGAGTGGTCTTTAACCCTTTCCATTCCAAGCATTGGGGGCAGACATAGACCACTTCTGCTTCCCTGTCAGTGACAATCTGATGTATGAAAAGGGTTAAAAAAGGCCAGTAAAAGCTTTCAATCAACAAAGGCTTTGCTGGATGGCCTCATTCACCAGTTATGGGTCAGCCAAATGTACTAGCCACAAGCTCTGCTACCCCCAGAAGGAAGGGGGCAGACTTTGGGGGACAGTTCATGCAGGTGCTGAGGGAGGGGGTTACACATGAGAGTAAAAAGAGGTACTGTTTCTTTTAGACTCTTCTCTCCTTATTGGTCTCTGTTATGCTCCAAACATCTCCTGCTCCAGTCACACGTTTCCCCTCTGCTGCCACGAGTTCTTCCCAAAATGTATTTACAGTACAGTGTGCCCTTTAGGCAATCACATGTTTCCACTAACCAAAGGCTAAAACTGTCCTCCGAATAAAAAAAAAAAAACCCTTGGTGATCATGTGACTACCAAAATAGTCAAAAAGAGATTTGGTGGTCTGGTGGGTTGCCTTTTAATTGGACAGCTAAAGGGGTTGTTTAATTGGACAGCTAAAGGGGTTGTTTAATTGGACAGCTAAAGGGGTTGTTTAATTGGACAGCTAAAGGGGTTGTTTAATTGGACAGCTAAAGGGGTTGTTCCCCTTCAAACACTTTTTCCAGTTCAGTTGATTTCAGATTGTTCACTAGAAATAAAGACTTCTTCCAATTACTTTCTATTTTCTATTTCTGACCGTTTTTCTAATATTTAAGTGTAACATTTCATCCTTCTAAAGCAGCTCTGGGAGGGGGAGGGGGGTCACCGACCCTGTAAACTGATCTAAATTGATACATTTAGTTGATCCATTTCTTATCTTTGTCCCTGCTGAGCAGAATCCCTGGGTTTCATTACAGGCAGCTGTTAGACTTGATACAATAGTTACTGATACTCCACAGATGCTGCTGAGAAATGGATCAACTACTTGTATCAACTACTTGTATCAGCTAACGGTATCAGCTAACGGTATCCCGCTAACGGTATCCACTAAATGTATCCGCTAAATGTAGCACATTGTAACAGTTCGGAATCTGCTCCTGGATCACTGAGCTGCCAGACTTAAAGGAGAAGGAAACCCCCAGGGCACAAAACCCCTCCCCCCTCCCCTGTGTTGCCCCTCCTCCCCCCTGGCCTACCTGTCCCCCTGGGCAAATGCCCCTAACTTGTTACTCACCCCTCTGCGCAGGTCCTGTCCACGGAGTTCACAGTCGCCATCTTCTCCCACGCGCGTCTTCTTCCTGCTCTGACCGGCGTCTTCTGGCGCATGCGCAGTAGGAACAGTTACCGGTACAGCTCTACTGCGCATGCGCTGAATGTCACGAAGTGAAATCGGAAAACTTCGTGACATTCGGCACATGCGCAGTAGAGCCGTACCGGTAACTGTTCCTACTGCGCATGCGCCAGAAGACGCCGGTCAGAGCAGGAAGAAGACGCGCGTGGGAGAAGATGGCGACTGTGAACTCCGTGGACAGGACCTGCGCAGAGGGGTGAGTAACAAGTTAGGGGCATTTGCCCAGGGGGACAGGTAGGCCAGGGGGGAGGAGGGAGGGGGGGAGGGGTTTTGAGCCCTGGGGGTTTCCTTCTCCTTTAAACACCAGAGACACGAACATTAAACTTCAATTTTGGGAAAATGGTAAAAAAAAATAAAATAAAAGATGGAAAGCTTTGAAAACTGAACTGAAAAAAGTGTTTGGAAGGCTCAAGGTCTGACCGTGATTCTTTTTCCATCTTAAATACCTGCCCCCCTCCCCACTTTGAGGTGTCAGAAATGAATAGGGGAAACCCAGACATCTCACATCTGAGACCTGGTGCAGCTCTACCCTGGATTCCTAGTAGCAGGCAAGGCCCCTGGCCACCACTGGGCGGCAGATCATTGTACATATGACGCCTTTGCTTGGCAAGAGGCTCTGCCAAAGCTGCTTGAATTGAGAGCAATTAGTCCCTATTGGTAGTCTTAGTTGCCAGTCTGCTAATGCTACCCATGCCCCCTGCTTGTACAGGTGCTTTAAGAGTAAGTAAACCTTAAAAATAAGTGAATGTAAAATCAATGAGGGGGCTATTCTAAGCACTTTTGCCATTTACATTCATTATTTCTCTTTGAGAAAGAAAGAGGCTGATGTTCTTCTGCTTAGGAATAAAATTATAAACCTTTCTCACATCTTTCCTAAGCAGAAGAACATCAGCCTCTTTCTTTCTCCTGACAACTTCCTTGACTACTTGCTGGTCAGACTGGTGGGAAACTGACCAGCAGGTGGCGCTGTTGTAACACAATTCATTCATATTAACAGCACATGTATCCCTTAATATCTTGGAATTAAAACTAAATAAATAATGTAAATTACAAAAGTGCTTGGAATAGCCCCCTCGTCAATTTTACATTCACTTATTTTTAAGGTTTACTTACCCTTTAAGGAAAAAGCAGGTTTATTGCATTATCCTGCAAGAATCTTATACCTTATCCTTTAAGTACCCAGATGCAGGTATCTGTGTGTTCTTTCATTACAGGCAGCTCCGGGGAGCAGCACAGGCGACGGTTTGCCAGATGCTGGAACGGGGAACTGGAGGGGAATGATGAAAGCCAAGGGGGAGGAGGCTTCTGTCGAGGAGAAGAACAAGGCTCCTCCTGCCTTCCCGGCCAGCCCACTTCGGGGCCACGCTGTAAATCTGCTGGATGTGGTGGGTATCCCCATGTTGCCCCTGGGTGAGCAGCCATGGCCCCTAACAATGAATGTGTATCTGGTCAATTACTATATCACTGTTGTACCACAAGCTCAAGGTGGCAGTTGGAGTTGCCAGTAAGACTCTTAGGTGCAAATTCACTAAGCGCTGAACGCTAGCGTTTGGCATTTTTTTGTTACTGTGCAAATTCACTAATGAACGCTGGTGTAGTTTCGCTAGTGTTACTTCACACCCTTACGCCACCACTAACTTGCGCAGTGTACTGAACGCTACCTTTTACGCTAGACTTCCTTCGCCACCTCAGACCTGGCGAAGCGCAATAGAGTAGATAGGGATTGTTTCCAAAAAAGTCAATTTTTTTTCTAAGTCCCAAAAAACGCCGGCGTGTTTTCTACATGATGGGTGATAGGCTGAAAAAGATTGAAAATATTTTTGGGGCTCCCCTCCTTCCCCCCTACATTTCCTGACTCATGGCAACTTACCTAGACAGTGGGCACATGTGTAGGGCAAAATAAAATTTATATTTGCTGATTTGAAGGTTTTCTAGGCATTTGTAGTGCAGATACGTGTTCCTCCATTGAAATTTGAATTTTGCGCCGTATGCAAATGAACCATCGCTAGCAAAACTTCGCTTGCAAATTAACTCTAGCGCAACTTCGAAAACTTACACTACCCCTGTGCGCAACAGTGAATTTGCGGAGTGCTGGCGAAAATATGCCTGGCGAAGTTGCGCCTGGCGCAACTTCGCATCTTAGTGAATTTGCCCCTTAGAGGCACATTTAAAAACTCCCATGAACTTGAAATTCAACCAATCAAACAATTTGAATTTCCTAAACTCGGGCGATTAGATCAACCCTCAAACCAAATTTGATTCGAACGTAAAAAAGACTCGATTCGAGTTTTTTCTTCAAAAAAGAACTTGAGTGTCAGGAAGGCTGCGAACAACTCCCAGGGCGTCTCCCATTGACTAAAACAGCAATTCGGCAGGTTTTAGGTGGCGAATAATCAAATTTGATTTCTTTAAAGGCCCCTGTGTTATAAATCTTGAAAATTGAATTTGAACAATTTCCTAGTTGAATTTAGGCCATATAAAAAATAAAAAAAAATTAAAATTCGAATCTTCATTTTGGCCCTTGATAAATCTGCCGCTTAGATGCAGTCTCTATACAGTTTCCTTTCTGATCTACTCTAAAGCCCTTTCCTCCCAACTCCCAAATAGACAGCACCATAAACACAGCGCCCCCTGCAGTTCCTCCCAGTTGTCTCTGCATGTGACCGGTATAAATTGAAATTTGTTTTCCTTCCTTTTCCCTCCACTCCAGCCTGTGCCCGTTGCCAGAAAGCTTTCCGCCCGTGAACAGCGCGACTGCGAAGTCATCGAACGACTAATCAAATCCTACTTTCTTATTGTCAGGAAGAACATACAGGACAGGTGAGGGGCCACCCACCAATAGAAAATCACCTTCTTGGTTGAAGGGTAAAATAGGAATATTCCATTGAGTGGGTTCAATTTAATGCTATGCATGAAGCCTTCTGTACTGAATATTTAAATGGATGGATATATATATTAGTGAATAAAGTACCCCCTCTTGTAAAATATAAGGATATTATAAGTTACCGAGGAGTTTCATGACCATATAAAAACACGAGGCCGAAGGCCGAGGTAACTTCTAATATTCTCATATTTTACAACTGGGGGTACTTTTTTTATTATAATACAGAAGTTTCAGTGAGTCATGTGACAGAAATGACATCACTACTCACCGTTTATAACTGATGACATCAGAACTCACCGTTTATAAGGATATAATTTACAGGATATTCATGGCTTTTGTGTATATATATATATATATATATATATATATATATATATATATATATATATATATATATAAAATATAACCTAATCTTTTTCTCCCAGTCTGTATCTTTTATTTTAATGGGATATTTGCTTGCAGTGTGCCAAAAGCTGTAATGCATTTTCTGGTGAACCACGTGAAGGACACGTTACAGAGTGAACTCGTGGGCCAACTCTACAAATCTCTGCTGCTTGAAGATCTTCTGACCGAGTCGGAGGACATGGCCCAGCGCAGGAACGAGGCGGCTGATATGTTAAAGGTATTACATTTGTGTAACATCATTGTCTGTTCTATACTAACGAGCACAATCTTGTCATCATTAGCCACACTCTATTTACCTTTGTTTAACTTTACCTTCGAAATAATGGTTAACTAAGGTAAGTAGTTATGAGTTGCTCCTCCTGTTTAGGTAATACTTTGTACTAAGCACAATTCAGCAGGAACAGCCCCTAAGTTTGCTCATAGTCTGTACAGAGAGATCCCATAAAACTATGGCAGCATAGGTATTCCCTGTACTAAGCACAATTCAGCAGGAACAGTCCCTAAGTTTGCTCATAGTCTGTACAGAGAGATCCCATAAAACTATGGCAGCATAGGTATTCCCTGTACTAAGCACAATTCAGCAGGAACAGTCCCCTAAGTTTGTTCATAGTCTGTACAGAGAGGTCCCATAAAACTATGGCAGCATAGGTATTCCCTGTACTAAGCACAATTCAGCAGGAACAGCCCCTAAGTTTGTTCATAGTCTGTACAGAGATCCCATAAAACTATGGCAGAATAGGTATTCCCTGTACTAAGCACAATTCAGCAGGAACAGCCCCTAAGTTTGCTCATAGTCTGTACAGAGAAATAAAATAATGCCAGTATGTACAATTCAGCAGGTGTTGTTCCCCTTTAACCAGTGTTTTGGTTGCCGGTTCCTCATCAGAAATCCCATTTGTCCCATTCTATTCCAGGCGCTGCAGAGAGCCAGTCAGATCATTGCAGAAATCCGGGAAACGCACCTCTGGTGAAGGGGGACCTGCACATGCCAATATAGAGCCTGAACTTGAATAAATTGCTGAACGGAGGAGAGAATGGCGGTCGGTGTATACGTGGTAGAATTTTATTTATAAAACCTCTAACCATATACATTATAAACTGGGGGGGGGGAGGGGCTGTATTTAGCAATCCATCAAATAAATCTTACATCCAATCCTGCTCCCATCCTGATTTCCTGATCATGTGACTGCAACACAGCATGCTGGGACGTTAGTAGTCCAAAGGGTAGAGCTTGTGTTCTGGTTTAAGGATCCGTTTGTTTAATATTGCACCCTAAGTAACACACAGAATCAGCATTCGGTTATTTCCACCCACCTTTCTGATTGGTTGTGTGTCCTGAACATTCCTTTACTGCTTTGCCGCAATGCAAACACCGCGCAACTCTAGTGGAGAAACATGGTACTGCTTATGTCCCTACTTACAAAGAACAAGCTGTAGTTACCCTTTAATGCAGATTTCAGGAATATAGACCTTGCTGTGCTATAAAACAGCGGGGGGGGGGGGGGGCAGGTATATTACCCACAATGCACTTAATCTGTGTTTGTCAAATACATCTTTCCCCTTAAGGACTTGCCTGGTGTGTGTGTGTTGCAGTGTTCGCTTGTGTTTGTAATATTATTAAAGGGAATAGAATTCATGTTTTATTACTTGTGGCTTCTGCAGCATCTCTGTGCGCTCAATACTCCAGGGAACACCGCTACAGGCACGAAACATACGTGAGCTTGTGTGTGACACGCCAGGGAATGTTCCTTTCCATGCTGGAGGGGGGGGGGGGTAGTCTATTTCTTACAATGAATTCCTTCTGTATGTTTCAACATGTCTGTGGTTATCACTGTAAATAAACTTGTCCAGCAGAAACATCATCCTTTCCTCGTATTCTGATCATTGGCCATTTAGTCTCTCTGTGTCTTATTTCTATCCTTCCCTTTATTGTTTTATTAACTGTCCGTGCTACAAATGCAATGGGCTGTTCCTGCTGAATTGTGCTTAGTACAGGGAATATCTATGCTGCCATAGTTTTATGGGATCTCTGTACAGACTATGAGCAAACTTAGGGGACTGTTCCTGCTGAATTGTGCTTAGTACAGGGAATACCTATGTACCATAGTTTTATGGGATCTCTCTGTACAGACTATGAGCAAACTTAGGGACTGTTCCTGCTGAATTGTGCTTAGTACAGGGAATACCTATGCTGCCATAGTTTTATGGGATCTCTCTGTACAGACTATGAGCAAACTTAGGGGCTGTTCCTGCTGAATTGTGCTTAGTACAGGGGAATACCTATGTACCATAGTTTTATGGGATCTCTCTGTACAGACTATGAGCAAACTTAGGGACTGTTCCTGCTGAATTGTGCTTAGTACAGGAGAATACCTATGCTGCCATAGTTTTATGGGATCTCTCTGTACAGACTATGAGCAAACTTAGGGACTGTTCCTGCTGAATTGTGCTTAGTACAGGGAATACCTATGCTGCCATAGTTTTATGGGATCTCTCTGTACAGACTATGAGCAAACTTAGGGGGCTGTTCCTGCTGAATTGTGCTTAGTACAGGGAATACCTATGCTGCCATAGTTTTATGGGATCTCTCAGTACATTAGATACAAGTAGACAGTAGAAGATTCTCATGCCGATAAGAATAAACAAGACACAGATACACAGCGAGTCTCTGTTCCTCTTGTTTCACACTTAGTTTATTTACACAGGGGAGAGACTCACTCAGTGAGAATAAGAGATACTTTGCCTCGGTGGCCAAATAAAATCCCTACTAACGGGCAGTGGCAACGAATTGACAGTTAAATGGTCCTTCGGGCGCCTCACAAACGGAGCCACTTGACAATGTAGAAATTCTTCTTTCCCACCCGGAGCAGCGACAGGCCGTTGTGTAGGATGTGATGTCCCAGCAGCAGAACCTCGTCTGGGTTTGTCACTTTCTTATGATTGATGCTGATCCCCCCGCTGCTGATCATCTCGTACCTGCAACATAATGAGCCCCGCAACTGTCAGTCGGGGGACACTCCACACGTCTTCTATAATACTGCCCCCTAGTTTAGACATAACTAGTCTTTAATTACCCTAGCAACAATCTGATTGTTCACCTTCATACACTACAGTTGGTTTCAGACACTTCACCAGAATTAAAGGAGAACTGAACCCTAAAAATGAATGAGGCTAAAAATGTCACATTTCCTATAGTGAACTTATTGCACGAGGCTAAAGTTTGAGCTTGTCAATAGCAGCAATGATCCAGGACTTCAAACTTGTCACAGGGGGTCACCATCTTGGAAAGTGTCTGTGACACTCACATGCTCAGTGGGCTCTGATTGGCTGTTGAGAAGCTAAGCTTAGGGCTCGTCACTAATTATCCAGCAGAAAATCAGCTTCCCTGGCTGTAATATAAGCTGATGCTACAGGTTTGCTGATTATTCAATTCTGATGCTAATTGCACTGGTTTCTGTGCTGTAGTAATTATGTGTATTAATTACTAATCAGCCTTATATTGTGACATTTCTATTCTATGTGTACTGTATATTGTGAGTGGCTCCCTAAGCTCAGTAAGTGACAGCAGCACAGAGCATGTGCAGTGAATCAGCAGAAAAGAAGATGGGGAGCTACTGGGGCATCTTTGGAGACACAGATCTTTACTGCTAAAGGGCTGTGGTTGCCTTGGGCTGGTACAGAAGCACAAACCATCATGTACAACATTTCTACCTACTTCTTTAGTTAGGTTTTAGTTTGCTTTTAAAGACTTTTTTTCAATTACTTTCTAAATTCTATTTTGACAGTTTGTCATTTTTCAAAGCAGCTCTGGGAGGGGGGTCGCCGACCCTGTCAACTGATCTAAATTGATTAATTTAGTTGATCCATTTCTTATCTTTGTCCCTGCTGAGCGGAATCTCTGGGTTTCATTACAGGCAGCTGTTAGACTTGATACAATAGTTACTGATACTCCACAGATGCTGCTGAGAAATGGATCAACTACTTGTATCAACTACTTGTATCAACTAAATGGAGCAAATTGTAACAGTTCAGATGCTCCCGGATCACTGAGCTGCCAGACTGAAACAAGTTTATGGAGAACAAATCTGAAACCAACTGAACTGGAAAAGTGTTTGGAAGGTGAACAACCCCTTTAAGAAAGGGGTGTCCATATATACTACACAGCCTCCCCCCCGAGCACAGCAAGAACCCCTATATCAGTAATGGTCCAGGCCTTCAATCCCAGCAGCTCCCCATCTTGGATCTTGATGTGTGAGTCAGTGGCACTGCACATGCTCAGTGAGCTGCGGCTGAGTTTAGGGGTCGGGGGAAATCATCCAGCAGAAAGTGAGGTTCGTCTGCCTTATAAGCTGGGGCTACATGGCTGATTATAAATCAATTCTAATGCAGACTGCACTGGTTTCTATGCTGCCATGTCATGTGAATCTGAATTGATTACTAATCAGCCTGTGTTACATTGTATCTATACTGTACATTGTGCTGTTATACTGTAAATTGTAGCGATGCACCGAATCCACTATTTTGTAATCGGCCGAACCCCCGAATCCTTCTCGAAAGATTCGGCCGAATACTGAAACGAATCCTAATTTGCATATGTAAATTAGGGGTGGGAAAGGGAAAACATTTTTCACTTCCTTGTTTTGTGACAGTCGCACGATTTCCGCCCGCCCCTAATTTGGATATGCAAATTAGGATTTGGTTCGGCCGGCAGAAGGATTGGGCCGAATCCTGGATTCAAGTGCATCTCTAGTAGATTGTGCCTCTTCCATTGTATCTATATTGTACATTGTGCTGTTGTACTGTATATTGTGCCTGTGACATTGTGTCTACTGTATATTGTATCTACTGTATATTGTATCTATACTGTATATTGTGTCTACTGTATATTGTATCTATACTGTATATTGTATCTATACTGTATATTGCGCTGTCCTATTGTATCTACTGTATATTATGCCTGTGACATTGTATCTATACTGTATATTGCTTTGTCCTATTATATCTACTGTATATTGTGCCTGTTATACTGTATATTGTGCTGTCCTATTGTATCTCTACTGTATATTGTGCTGTCCTATTGTATCTCTACTGTATATTGTATCTACTGTATATTGTGCCTGTGACATTGTATCTATACTGTATATTGCTTTGTCCTATTATATCTACTGTATATTGTGCCTGTTATACTGTATATTGTATCTATACTGTATATTGTGCTGTCCTATTGTATTTCTACTGTATATTGTGCCTGTGACATTGTATCTCTACTGTATATTGTGAGACAGTCCCTAAGCTGAGGTAAGTGACCCAGTGCAGATATAACGGGGGCTGGACACTTACCCTCGGGCCCCCTCTGGAATGGCAGAAACCTTGAGGCAAAGGTCCATGACGCGGGTCCCGGGCTCCAGCAGAACTTCAGCAAACGGCGCCTCCCTGAACAGTTCCTGCAGCTCTTGGTCGGACATCTTTTCCAGCGCTTCTAGACTGCTGTTATACAGGGCCTGGGTGCACCTGTACCGGGGGGAAGACCAGACATCAGGGGGTCCAACACTATAACCTGTATACACCCCTCTGTATCACATCATTGCTTTACAATAAGTCTCCCTCCGCTCTACTCTATTCCCAAAATAGCAGAGCCCCTGCCCACGTTGTATGAAACCAAAACCTGCTCCTCTCACTATTCACCCGGGTACAGGACTCTAGTGATTGGGACTTCCAGCTCCAGTGCTGCTCTCTTTCCCATGGTCAGGCAACAACATCCTTGTGTGAATGTACAGGTAGTGTGTCTGATTCACTATTCCCTTCCCCATGGTCAGCAAGAACCTCCTACTGGGAAACTAAATACAAGCTCCCTTTGGTACTAATTCTCTATACGTCCTGTTTGTGGGCTGCTCTCTTCCCCACAGTCAGACAGGAACATCAATTTAGCAACTTAATAAATAGGTAGGTAGTAGGAACCACCCCCCACCCCTACCTGGGGAAGTAAATCCAACAACCTCGTAGGTGCAGAGCTAGATTTCTGTACTTCCTGTTCCCCATAGTCAGACAAGAACCTCCCACTGGATACTAAGCTCTTATTTTCTATACCCTGTTTCAGGGCTGCTCTCTTTCCCATGGTCAGACAGTAACATCCCATTGGGTGGGTATTCTGCTAGTGGCTGGCAGTTTTTTATGGTCTAGTAGGATCCACCCCCCCCCAATCACAGAGCTGTTTCTCTTCACTTCCTGTTCCTGGGCTGCTCTCTTTCCCATGGGCTGTTGGGAATTGCTTTTGCCTTTCCACTGGCTGTGTGAGCTGGTACCAGTGTGGGCATTGGCCGGCGCAAAGGCTGAACTGCAAGTTACCGTTTCGCCGACTCCAGACCTTCTTTGCCATGGACAATCTTGGTGACCTCAGCAGCGAGTCTCTTGTGTGGGAGTCTCTTCTCCGGCTCCTTCCCGTGCTGCTCCATCACCTGCTCGATCTCCGGCAATGGGATAAAGGTGAAGAGTTTCAGGAACCTGATTGGGGCACAGCAGGGGTGTGTGTTACAGATACAGACGTGGGCATCATATTGACGTTACTGGGAGCAGAGGGGCATTACCTCTCCACAATGCCGTCCGGCTGGCGCACAAAGAACTGGTACAACTCAAACGGAGACGTCTTGTCCCTGCTCAGCCAAATGGCATTGCCCGCCGACTTGCCCAGTTTATCCCCAGCGCTGTTGGTAATAAGTGGCAGAGTGATGCCAAACACTTCCTCTCCTGTTGTTCTGAGGAAAGAACTCCATTAAATACTGAGCCCACCCATCATAGTGCCCAGTACCTGTGTATAAAGTCATGTCCAGCTAGGATCACATGACCGGAAGTAGCTGTGTCTAAAGGGGTGACCGGAAGTGGCTGTGTCGAATGGGGTCAACGGAAGTGGCTGTGTCTAAAGGGGTGACCGGTAGTGGCTGTGTCTAAAGGGGGTCACCGGAAGTGGCTGTGTCTAAAGGGGGTCACCGGAAGTGGCTGTGTCTAAAGGGGGTCACCGGAAGGGGCTGTGTCTAAAGGGGGTCACCGGAAGGGGCTGTGTCTAAAGGGGGTCACCGGAAGGGGCTGTGTCTAAAGGGGGTCACCGGAAGGGGCTGTGTCTAAAGGGGGTCACCGGAAGGGGCTGTGTCTAAAGGGGGTCACCGGAAGTGGCTGTGTCGAATGGGGTCAACGGAAGTGGCTGTGTCGAATGGGGTCAACGGAAGTGGCTGTGTCTAAAGGGGTCAACGGAAGTGGCTGAGTCTAAAGGGGGTCACCGGAAGTGGCTGTGTCTAATGGGGTCAACGGAAGTGGCTGTGTCTAATGGGGTGACCGGAAGTGGCTGTGTCTAAAGGGGGTCACCGGAAGGGGCTGTGTCTAAAGGGGGTCACCGGAAGGGGCTGTGTCTAAAGGGGGTCACCGGAAGGGGCTGTGTCTAAAGGGGGTCACCGGAAGTGGCTGTGTCTAAAGGGGGTCACCAGAAGTGGCTGTGTCGAATGGGGTCAACGGAAGTGGCTGTGTCGAATGGGGTCAACGGAAGTGGCTGTGTCTAAAGGGGTCAACGGAAGTGGCTGAGTCTAAAGGGGGTCACCGGAAGTGGCTGTGTCTAAAGGGGTCAACGGAAGTGGCTGTGTCTAATGGGGTCAACGGAAGTGGCTGTGTCTAAAGGGGTCAACGGAAGTGGCTGAGTCTAAAGGGGGTCACCGGAAGTGGCTGTGTCTAATGGGGTCAACGGAAGTGGCTGTGTCTAATGGGGTGACCGGAAGTGGCTGTGTCTAAAGGGGGTCACCGGAAGTGGCTGTGTCTAAAGGGGGTCACCGGAAGGGGCTGTGTCTAAAGGGGGTCACCGGAAGGGGCTGTGTCTAAAGGGGGTCACCGGAAGGGGCTGTGTCTAAAGGGGGTCACCGGAAGGGGCTGTGTCTAAAGGGGGTCACCGGAAGGGGCTGTGTCTAAAGGGGGTCACCGGAAGGGGCTGTGTCTAAAGGGGGTCACCGGAAGGGGCTGTGTCTAAAGGGGGTCACCGGAAGGGGCTGTGTCTAAAGGGGGTCACCGGAAGGGGCTGTGTCTAAAGGGGGTCACCGGAAGGGGCTGTGTCTAAAGGGGGTCACCGGAAGGGGCTGTGTCTAAAGGGGGTCACCGGAAGGGGCTGTGTCGAATGGGGTCAACGGAAGGGGCTGTGTCGAATGGGGTCAACGGAAGGGGCTGTGTCTAATGGGGTCACCGGAAGGGGCTGTGTCTAATGGGGTCACCGGAAGGGGCTGTGTCTAAAGGGGGTCACCGGAAGGGGCTGTGTCTAAAGGGGGTCACCGGAAGGGGCTGTGTCTAAAGGGGGTCACCGGAAGGGGCTGTGTCTAAAGGGGGTCACCGGAAGGGGCTGTGTCTAAAGGGGGTCACCGGAAGGGGCTGTGTCTAAAGGGGGTCACCGGAAGGGGCTGTGTCTAAAGGGGGTCACCGGAAGGGGCTGTGTCGAATGGGGTCAACGGAAGGGGCTGTGTCTAATGGGGTCACCGGAAGGGGCTGTGTCTAAAGGGGTGACCGGAAGTGGCTGTGTCTAATGGGGTCAACGGAAGTGGCTGTGTCTAATGGGGTGACCGGAAGTGGCTGTGTCTAATGGGGTGACCGGAAGTGGCTGTGTCTAATGGGGTGAGACCGGAAGTGGCTGTGTCTAATGGGGTGACCGGAAGTGGCTGTGTCTAAAGGGGTGACCGGAAGTAGCTGTGTGTATAGAGGTGACCGGAAGTACCTGTGTGTATAGAGGTGACCGGAAGTACCTGTGAATAAAGTCGTGGCCAGACATGATGTTGCCCAGTTGGTCGGTGCCTCCCAGTTGGATCCTGCAGTCGTGCGTCTGGTTGAGTTGGTAGAAGTCGTACGACTGGAAGACTTGATAAACAAACTCGGCGAGGCTCATTCCCTCGGGGCTGCTCAGGCGGCTCTGGACACTGTGTCGGCTCATCATTGTTCCCATACGGAAGTGTCTCCCAACCGAGCCCAGGAATTCCGCCGCCCCGCGCTGCCGGTACCACTGCTCGTTATTCAGGACACGGACAGTCCCGCCGGGCCGACCCCCGGGCACCAGCGTTTCACAGTTCGAGAATAATCGCTCCAGGCAGCGCCGGATCCCCCGGATATTCTCCGTGATCTTCTCTTGACTCAGCGCTTCTCTCTCATTCATTCGGCCGCTCGGATCCCCCAACAGGCCCGTGGCTCCCCCGATAACCGCGATGATATTGTGCCCGGCCCGGTGGAAGTGAACGAGCCCCAGAACTGTCAGCAGGTTCCCGATGTGCAGCGAGTCCGCCGTGGGGTCAAAGCCACAATAGACCGTCTGGGGCCCCGACCTGAGCAGCTCAGACAGTTGCGAGGGGCCGCTCTCTGCCGGGAACACATCCTTGAACAAACCCCGCCGGGCAGCGGCTTCCAAGAAACCAGCGGAGTGGGAAATGCGGCGGCAAAGCGGGCGAAACAAGCAGGGGACGGGGCGAAGAGCGTGAATCATGGGCGCCGCCATATTGGGAAGCCGCAAGTGACACCTGCCATTGGCTGTAATACTGAGACGCAACGTCACTGGAAGAACGCACGCGCGGAAGTACGTCACAACTGTGCGCCAAGGGAAAGGAACGTAAACAAAGGAGGGTTTGTTGTAGGAACAGCGCAATCTGTCCAGTCTGATCAAAGTAAGTGCTCCCTATACTGTCTGTTTATTTACATTAATCCCTATACATTCTCTTTAATCCATATTTCTCCTTAATCTCTATACATTCTCTTTATTGTAATTAATCCTTATACATTATTGACATTAATTCCTATACATTATCTTTCTTGTAATTCATCCCTATACATTCTCTTTAATCCCTTAATCCCTAATTCTCCTTAATCCCTATACATTATCTTTATTGTAATTAATCCTTATACATTATTGACATTAATTCCTATACATTATCTTTCTTGTAATTCATCCCTATACATTCTCTTTAATCCCTTAATCCCTAATTCTCCTTAATCCCTATACATTATCTTTATTGTAATTAATCCTTATACATTATTGACATTAATCCCTATATATTCTCTTTATTGACATGAATCCCTATACATTATCTTTCTTGTAATTGATCCTTATACATTCTCTTTTTATACTGGTAAGTAGCAGTAACTTACTTTTAGAAGGTGTGTCTTTAAAAAAGCCCCTCCTCCATTAAAACATAAAATTGTCCCAGACAAATCGCCCGTGTGAGGGACTACAGGACCAATGACACTTTCGTTTGTCATTTACATTCCTTTTATTGTTATGATATCCGCAGTCAAGCCCAGCTCTTATTGTACAAGTGTAACCAGACTGCCCCCTGCTGTTGCGTGAGGCTACTTCAAAAGCTTCCGTTACTGAGACTGGGGTGTCTCCTAAGGGTAGGGGCACACGGCGCGATTTCGCCGCGATTCTGCGCTTTGCGAGTCGCTGCGTTTTTTAAGCCGAAATAGCTTTGTTAACTTTGGCGCTGGCGTCAATGCAAATCGCGGCGAAATCGCTGCGCTAATTCACACGCGGTGAATCTTTTTCTACTGTCGCCCGGAAACGCCCAGCGAGGCAACTTCGGGCGACAATAGAAAACGAATCGCCGCGTGTGAATTAGCGCAGCGATTTCGCCGCGATTTGCATTGACGCCAGCGCCAAAGTTAACAAAGCTATTTCGGCTTAAAAAACGCAGCGACTCGCAACTCGCCCAGCGCAGAATCGCGCCGAAATCGCGCCGTGTGCCCCTACCCTTATGTTTATCTGCTCAGTTTTAGCTCATTGTCATTGAGTGAATCAGCAGAAAAGCATCAAAAAAGCTTGAAGTTCCTGCTCTTGTCTCCAGCCCATGTCCAGATTGAACAGCAGGGGGCGATCTTGTTGTACATTCATAACAGATGTCAGTGTTTCTCTATTATGGGGCTGTTCAGAGCTCATTGTGACAGATGGTGGAGGTGCTTCATAAGGCAAATTTATCACTACGATGTAAACTGGAAGCTGCCGTGAAACCTGGTTCTAATGTTGTTTGTTTTTATCCTCCAATATACTTTAATTAAAAAATGTATATCATTTTTATAAGAAACCTGACTGTATGCAGTGAAATTCTTCCTTCATTTACTGCTGTGGATAGGAATTGTCAGACGGTCCCTAACTGCTCTGCAGGGAAACAATCATACTTATGAACAGCAGGGGGAGCCCCCGCCTTACTTCCCAGCCATGCAGAACTCAAGCAGCTTTGTTTGTTTCCCTGTAGAGCAGTCGGCGACTGTGTAGAGATTTGTATTGGATTTTATTTTTGCCTTTACATCCCCTTTACTGTTTCCAGCTGCAGGGACAAAGATCATGGAGTCAGATTTAAACAGATAAACTGGGATTCTATTTGGAGGATTATATTGTTGAAGCCACTGGTTCTGCAGAGTTGGAGAAAGTTTATATTAAACAATACAAAAACTATAAAATCCCCATTAGATTACATGACAACACAGGACCCAGTGCAGTCTGTATATTCTGATTATTAATCAGTCTTGTTGTATCGGCTTCTGGCAGATATTATTTGACTTGTGCTGTTTTGATCATTTATGACGATCCCTAAGCAGCCCAGACCACACTGAGCATGTGCACAGTCTTGGTCTTGCAAAGATGTATAACAAAGTTACAAGATGGTGACCCCCTATGGCCAACTTTGAAAGCATAAATCATTTGTTTGATTAGGCTTGTGGTGCAGTAAGTTTAGGTTTAGTATACAAAATACAGCATTTCTAGCCTTATTCTATTTTACACTTTACTTCCCCTTTAATGATGGGGCGTCCTGCTTTATCCTGTCCTGTACTCTGTGATCTTACTTATTAAAGAGAAAATAACATTAAACAACAAAAGGAAACTATATCTGCCTTTCATTATTGAAAGATAAATTTCCCTAAATAGAAGAATCCAATGACACAGTTTCCCCTGATGTAAAATGATTTATTGAGCATTGATTTATTAATCTGGTCTGATTAAAGGCAAAGCAAATCTAGAGCTGGCGTGGATTAAGGCACTTGATTGGTGGAATGTGAAACCAAACTCTGTCTCATTAATGTTCCACGAGTGTTTGGCACAAACATATTAATGAATCGGAGACGCTATCCATGGAGGCCGTGAAGCGCCGACCACTTCTTTATGAGTCTCTGAGTCAGAGGAGAGTTGGGCCTTCCGATGTCTCTCTCCATTAGCAGGACCCTGTCACATAAACAAGAACCGTTCCACTACACAACATGGTGACTATAGGTAATAGATCTGATTTAAAGGAGAACTAAAACACCTTTGAATTTGCCACTCAATCACAAACCAACACGTTCCAAAATATGTATCCATAAGGGTCCCAGTGTCCCCTCTGCAAAAATAAAGTCTATGGCTTGATGAGGTTCTCCAAGGCTGAGTAAACTTTAAAGGGGTTGTTCACCTTTAAAGGAGAACTAAACTCTCTTTCTAATAAAAAAACCCTCCATAGTTCCCCCGCTCCTTCCAGATGTTAACACAAGTAAATACCCCTAAGGTGGTAATTACCCTTTGTTGCAGAGTCAGCGCAGCAGGCACTTTAGCCGCTTCGGTAATGTTTGTCACTTTCGCGCAAAGTTTTAGCGAACCAGGAAAATGCAACAACTGCGCATGCACCGATATGGAGCTTCCTTACTGAGGTTAACGAATCAGCTAAAGATGGCCCCCGTGAGCTCTGCTGCGCTGACTCTGCAACAAAGGGTAATTACAGGCTTAGGGGTATTTACTTGTGTTAACTGCTGGGATGGGGGACTATGGAGGGTAGGGATTTTTATTAGAAAGGGGGTTTAGTTCTCCTTTAAATTAACTGTTCGTATGATGTAGAGAGTGAGATTCTGAGACAACTTCCCATTTGTTTAATATTTTTATTATTTGTCGTTTTTGAGTTATTTAGCTTTTTTTATTCAGCAGCTCTCCAGTTTGCCATGTTAGCGATATGGTTGCTAGGGTCCAAATCCCCCTAGCAACCATGCACTGATTTGAATAAGAGACTGGAATATGAATAGGAGAGGCCTGAATAGAAAGATGAGGAATAAAAAGGAGCAATAACAATACATTTGTAGCCTTAAAGAGCATTTGTTTTTAAATGGGGTCAGTGACCCCCTACATGTCAGCTGGAAGAAGAAAGCAAATAATTCAAAAACTATATTATTTATATATATATATATATATATATATATATATATAATGACGAACAATGGAAAAGTTGCGTAGAATTGGCCCTTCTATAACATACTAAAAGTTAAAGGGGTTGTTCACTTTTGAGTTAACTGTTAGTATGATGTAGAGAGGGATATTCTGAGACAATTTGCTATTGGTTTTCATTTTTTATTATTTGTAGTTTTTGACTTATTTAGCTTTTTATTCAGCAGCTCTCTATTTTGCAGTATGATCAATTTGTTTTTCTAGGGTCCTAATTCCCCTAGCAACCACTCATGGATTTCAATAATAGACTGGAAAATGAATAGGAGAGGCCTGAATAGAAAGATGAGGAATAAAAAGTAGCAATAACAATACATTTGTAGCCTTACAGAGCATTTCTTTTTTAGCTGGGGTCAGTGACCCCCATTTGACAGCTGGAAAGAGTCAGAAAAAGAAGGCAAATCATTTAAAAACTATAAAAATATAAATAAGACCAATTGAAACGTTGATTAGAATTAGCCATTCTATAACATACTGAGAGTTAATTTAAAGGTGAACCACCCCTCTAATATAATAAGCTCTAAAACGTTTTTATTTATTTATTTTTTTTTTTAACCCTTACCTGGCTAGATTTTGATGGTGTTTGGAATCGCTGTTTATGGCTGCCTGGATCAGAACCTGGTTAAACAGATCTCTCTAAAAAGAAAAGTATATATTCTTATTAAACATTGTTACAAGTACAGGCTTTCCTCCACCTTTCACACATGAATAAGAAACATTTACCTGAGCATCACTTCCTCCTATTTTCAATATCTGATACCGGATTGGATAGATCAAGTCCACAGCTTTGTCATAGTTTCCCCCGTTATACTCTATGAGAGCCTGGCACAGCGGGGCACCAAGGTGATTAATCAAACTGTGTTGCTGCTTCTCACCGGGAGATCTGAAAAAGAAAGAGTTTATCCTCCTGCCTTAAAGCAAACGTGATGCAAATGTAGAATCAATGTGTGTGTGTTTGTGATACTGCGCTACTGACTTGGACAGCTCCTGCATTGTTTCCACAAGCTGACGGGTCGTATCCTCGTCCTTTGATCCCAATGACGACATTAGGAAATGGAGGTCGTTGAAAATTAGCATGTGATCTTTAGTGTGTTTCTTTGTGATCTGCACCAGATTCTTCCACCGATCTCCCACATTCACACCTGCACATACCAGATACAGTTCTCTAAAGGGAGTGTCTCACAATAGCTAGAATCTCAGCTGCCATAAAGCAGGACAGGACTGCTGCTTACAATGGGGATCAGATAGGATCTGTGCAGCCACTGGGACAGAATGTCCTGTTATACAGATAGCTAGAATCTCAGCTGCCATAAAGCAGGACAGGACTGCTGCTTACAATGGGGATCAGATAGGATCTGTGCAGCCACTGGGACAGAATGTCCTGTTATACAGATAGCTAGAATTTCAGCTGCCATAAAGCAGGACAGGACTGCTGCTTACAATGGGGATCAGATAGGATCTGTGCAGCCACTGGGACAGAATGTCCTGTTATACAGATAGCTAGAATCTCAGCTGCCATAAAGCAGGACAGGACTGCTGCTTACAATGGGGATCAGATAGGATCTGTGCAGCCACTGGGACAGAATGTCCTGTTATACAGATAGCTAGAATCTCAGCTGCCATAAAGCAGGACAGGACTGCTGCTTACAATGGGGATCAGATAGGATCTGTGCAGCCACTGGGACAGAATGTTCTGTTATACAGATAGCTAGAATCTCAGCTGCCATAAAGCAGGACAGGACTGCTGCTTACAATGGGGGATCAGGTAGGAACTCTGCCACCGTGCCTCAAATGTTCATAATTCCTTCTCCCGAGACCAGACGAGATAATCTGTGCTACATTATTTGCCAAAACAGATTCAAAACACATTCAGATTTACTGATTTTTACCTTCCATCTGCAGTCGGTACAACATAGATGAATTGTCTACAACATCCAGCATGCTGCCACTTGCAAAGCACTGAGGAGCAATCTAGGAAACAGAGCAGAACATAGAATCCTAATTATCATGTCCAGTGATATAGTAGATAATTGGTTTTACCAGGTTATATTCTTTATTTACTTATAAGAATACACAAACACATGATAACTGCAGACAGCAAACACCGGTGCATAGACTTTAATCTTTATAATGAATAAAAATATGATTTGCACTTACGTGATTATCGTACAATGTCAGGGCAGCTTCATAGTCGCCCTAAAAGGGAGGATGTTGATATATTCAGGTGTAATTTATGGTGTTCAAATGCGATAAATAATATTCTAATAATCTTATGGTTGTGATTACTATTACACTAAATTATATACACATGGTGCATAGAAAAAGAATGTTGTACTCCAGTCACCTGTATAACTCAGCCTGCAGCCTTTATATGGTCACAGAACAACCCCTCAGTGACTTCTAATATCCTTATCATTTATAGTAGGGGGTACATTATCCCTTATAATACATGAGTGATACTCAGAGTTCCCTGTATAACTCAGCCTGCAGCCTTGTGCCTTTATATGGTCACAGAACAACCCCTCAGTGACTTCTAATATCCTTATCATTTACAGTAGGGGGTACATTATCCCTTATAATATATGAGTGATACTCAGAGTTCCCTGTATAACTCAGCCTGCAGCCTTGTGCCTTTATATGGTCACAGAACAACCCATCAGTAAGGGGTAAGAGCAGCTCCCACCGACCTTTTCAATGAGGTACAGGGCCCAGTGCCAGTAGACGTGGCAAGCAAGCATGTCGCTCCCCTGAAAGACATCACAAAGATCAACAGTTTAGACCAATGAAACGGATAGGGTTAATGACATCATACCTGTAGTGTACTTACTATCTGTACATCATTCAGTATTACAACAAACATGTCATACCGTATATATATTTGCATATAAGCATGCAGTGAAATAAAAATGATTGAAAGGAAGAGGCAATACAAGGATTCTATATCCAACCTTCCAGTTATTTTCGGTTTCCTGCATAAAAGACAATCCGGAGTCCAAATCCGCTTTCATCTCGTGTACGTGGGCAATGGTATGTACAGACCAAGAGTCCGTCCTCTCTACGGCCAGAGCCTAAAGGCACAAAAAGGAAGACTTAAGAAAACAGTTACGTATTATGTTTGGGGATGAACTGAATCCAGCCTTTTTCAGCAGGATTCGGATTCGACCAAATCCTTCTGCCCTGCTGAACCGAATCTGAATTTGCATATGCAAATTAGGGGCAGGGAGGGAAGTCGGGGGAGTTTTTGTCACAAGACCAGGAAGTAAAAGATGTTTTCCCTTTCCCCCGCCTAATTTGCATATGCAAATTTGGATTCCGTTGAATCTTCCGCGAAGGATTCAGCCAAAAACGAAATAGTGGATTCGGTGCATCCCTAATTATGTTGTACAGGAATAAGTAACACTACCCACTCCAGAGACCCCATTGGTCAGCACTGTCCAACTATTTTATATATAGTCGGGTATATTCATTATTATTTTTCAATTTATAATAAAATGATGGCAGTGGAGCTTCTGAGCCCCCTGTGGTCCATAAAAAAAAAATCTCTGGGCTATTGGACATCCCTGATCTACATTATCAGAGTCCTAATGCCATTTTATTATAAATGAAACCACAGAGATGATCGAGGAGAATAAAGATCAAGAGCATAGGAAATGAATAAGCAAGCAATTATACATATATGTATGTTTTTTTTACCTCTTTGGCCACCTTCAGAGCCTGGTCATAAAAGTTAGTTTCAAGCAGCCCAAAGGAGTACATGCCCTTGACATAACTAAGGCAAAAGAGGTACAAGTGAAATTAGCCCAATGCAATGTCTTGAAATCATTCCACTGCCCCCATATTCATATGTTTAATGGAAACTATCCCTTTTCATATCCTGATAGGGTGCCATTCTAAGCAACTGAAATTCTGCCCATTGAAGAGCATCTCTATGATCTTGCACTACAGCTGGAGGGCCGCAGGCTGGCCACTTATACTGCGGAGCAATCCACGTGAGGAAATTTATATGGCTTCCTGATGCCTGCACCTGTAGAGAGCTAAAAAGCGACCTCCGATTCAGACTAAGGAAAGCTGCCCCTATTCTGTCACATTACAGGGATATGGAAGATAGTTCATAGTACAAGTTGATCCAGGGGCTGGTCCCATTGCATTTTGGTGTCGGGAAGGAATTATTCCCCTTCTGAGGCAAATTGGAGAGACTTTAAATGGGTTTTTTTTGCCTTCCTCTGGATCAACCGGCAGTTAGGCAGGTTATATATAGACTTAATGTTGAACTTGATGGACGTGTGTCTTTTTTCAACCTAACTTACTATGTCACTTGTGTACGGTGGGTTTCCTTGGCCTTTAAAAAGATCAGTATATTTGTGTAAGAGATGTACTTGTTCGGCCGTATACATTAGGAACCCACGCTGACCTGCTCAGTGGAGTCTCGGGTTTCCAGTATGGCAGCACTCTGGCCACGGAATCTCTCATCTGCCTTTGCTCTCCAAGGTAGAAATAACAGTCGTGGGCGAATTTCAGAGCGAGAAGGTCCGTTGGGTGGCTCTGCAAGATCCGTTCCCACAAATCAGCCGCTTTGGGGAGATTTCTGCATCAAAAAAAAATAAAATATATATAGATGTTTGTTTTGGGAAAAAATAATGTTCTTTTCTGAATATTTATGACATCATAGGAAAGCAGACTTTGCTACATTGAGCAGTCTTAAGCTTCCATAACCCAAATCAGTATGCCCACCCAGTACCAGGGTAATAACCCAAACTATATTATATTTTGTTACCCATCGGCAAACGTTTCCACGGCAGCTACATGAAGCTTCTCTCTCTCAGTCAGCGCCTGCGACTTGGAAAGGTCGGACATTGTCTTTAGTGCATCGTCCAGCTCCTTGTCCACCAGCGGAGAGCGCCCGGTTCCGATCAGCTCCAAACCGTTGGCAGCCACGTGGCCCATTACTAAACAGGACAGACCATCCAAACACTGGTAATGCAAAGGTGGTGGTTTATCTTTGAGACAGAAAAAACTGAGCACAAGTACCTACCGAAATTTGGATCGGTATTGTTTATGCGAGACAGGCAACCTTCGATTCCCCCCAGGGTACTGTCGTTTTTCCATGTAGCATACTGAGGACAAAAAACAGATATACTGTAGATCAGGGGTGCCCAAAACGTAGATCAGGATCTACCAGCAGACCTTTAGCTGGTCATCGGTAGATCTCAAGACTGTCAACAAACAGCTTGACTTAATTACCCTGCTATTTCATGCTTTTCATTTAGATTTTTATTACATTAAGGTTACATAAGAAATAGATGTTTAAATAAAATACAGGAATAGAATCCGTTATACAGAAAGATCCTAATTAATGAAAGGCCGTCTTCCATAGACTTCGTTATAACTAAATAATCCACATTTTCAAAAATGATTTCCTTTTTCTGTGTAATAATAAAACGGTAGCTTGTACTTGATCCAAATTTAGATATAATTAGTCCTTATTGGAAGCAAAACCAGTTTATTTAATGTTTACGTGAATTTCTAGTAGACTCAAGGTATGAAGATCCAAATTACGGAAAAATACGTTATCCGGAAAACCCCAGGTTCTCAGCATTCTGGATGATCGGTCCAACACTTGTAATATACGGTACATTTTCTCATAAATCTGTAGCTGGTACACTGTAGCTGGGAGACTGTAGTTGATACACTGTAACTGAGAGGCTGTAGCTGTTAGACTGTAGCTGTTACACTAGCTGGAAGACTCTAGCTGGGAGACTGTAGCTGGTATATTGTAGCTGATAAACTCAAGCTTGGTGACTGTAGCTGGGAGACTGTAGCTGTTACACTAGCTGGAAGACTGTAGCTGGTGCATTGTAGCTGGTGCATTGTAGTTGGGAGACTGTAGCTGTTACACTAGCTGGAAGACTGTAGCTGGTGCATTGTAGCTGGTGCATTGTAGCTGGTACACTGTAGCAGGGAGACTATAGCTGATACACTGTACCTGGGAGACTGTAGCTGTTACACTAGCTGGAAGACTGTAGCTGGTGCATTGTAGCTGGTGCATTGTAGTTGGGAGACTGTAGCTGTTACACTAGCTGGAAGACTGTAGCTGGTGCATTGTAGCTGGTACATTGTAGCTGGTACACTGTAGCAGGGAGACTATAGCTGATACACTGTACCTGGGAGACTGTAGCTGTTACACTAGCTGGGAGACTGTAGCTGGTGCATTGTAGCTGGTACACTGTAGCTAATACACTGTAGCTGGTGCACTGTAGCCTGATACACTGTAGCTGGGAGACTAGCTGGTGCACTGTAGCTGAGAGACTGTAGTTGATACACTGTAGCTGTTACACTAGCTGGGAGACTGTAGCTGGGAGACTCTGTACAGATTTCTCTCTCATTTCACTGAAAGGGACATACGGCTAGAGTACAGGGAAGGTTGACTAAATTAATAAGGAGAATAATAAGATTCCCATAGTATTAGGAGGGGCAACAGACTTTTTCTAGACTGGCCTTTCTAGTCAGTGCAGATGCCATGGGGTTAAGTAGCCACCTCCGAAGGCAGGACAGAAGAAGAAAAAAGAATTTTGGCTCTACCCTCTTGATATAAGTGCCTTGCTCCTCCTGTTCCCCTGTATTAACCCATACATGTAACAGTCCAGTCAGTCTACAGTGCACCAGCTACAGTGTATAAGCTACAGTCTCCCAGCTACAGTGTATCAACTACGGCCAGTAGCACAAGGTTTGTGCAACACGGAGGCCTTTACAGCCAGGGAAGGAAGTGTCAGCAGTTTGGTGTTGCAATAAAATGACAGCAGAAGCGCTGACTGTGTTCCTTATTACTGGCGTCTTCGACTTACCCTTTAAAGGGCAATATAACTCAGACGATGCTTTACCTGAATCAAGGTGGCGTCGAATAGTTTGCAAACCTCGTTGCTGGTGGTGGAAAGGGTTAAGCCTGCGTCTTGCCAAGCCTGAAACACAGAAAGTGAGCGGGTTAGGAACACGCAGGGTTAATGGTGGGGCTATTTGGTTTTACTGCCATGCAGTTGGTGAGGGGAGAGTTAATGATTGAAACAGTAGAAATGGGCAGATGTGTGTGAAAGTAATTAACCCCCAGAAAGTACAGTCAAGGGGAAATGTTCATTTATATCCCCATGAGGGGACAGACTGAGAGTTCCCATGCTCCCCTGCGTGTCAGGCAACTAGTGTAGTTCTCTCTCTTCTCTGCTTTAAACTGAGCTAAATGTCTCCTCCCTGAGGTAGTGCAGCAGGGGTAAGTATCTGTCACCCTTGGGCTAAACATTGCAGCCTAGCAACCAGTAGCAGGTATAGTAAGGATCCCTGTGTACCCCACTAGGTGTCAGGCAGAGCTACTCATGTGACCTCCCTACATCAGCAATCACGCACCTTGCAGTCTCTCAGGCACAGCGGCGACATCTTGCTACACCCTCACAGTCAGGCGCAGGTCAATGTACCAATGCAGAGCCCCGCCCAGTGCTGGGAGGAGCCTCAGTTTGTCCGTTATTGAGCGTGGAAGGTGGGCGGGGCGTGTGCTTCATAATAGAGGGCGAGCCCAAGATTTGCAGTAAAGGCATCTGAGTTATTAGAGAAGAGTTTCGGCGCATATCTATAAGAACGCGGCTGCTGTTTTGCCGAGGCAACGTGAGTATATACTGTCTAGCGCCATCTAGCGAGCCGTCACCGAGATGAGAATGTAACTGCGCCTGCGCACACGTCTCTGTATCATTTCCCGCCCCTTTCACTGTCCTTCAAACTCGTGTGGGGAATATTTACTTCCTAGTCAGCAGTGTGAGGAGACAGTAATACTGAAGTGTGTGTGTGAATTACTAAGTGCTGCTGACTAAAACAATAAGTAAATAAAACAATTCTGCTAGTTTCCTTGAAAAGTTTCTTTCACCAGAGTCTGTAGATAAAGACTTTCAGTATCTCAGTGGCCTAAACATCCCCCAGGCGCTGGGCCTCCTCATTCCAGCAATCAGTGGGGGGGAAAAGGGTTAGGGGGTAAACGTCATTGATTATTATGAACCATTTGTTATGAAATTGCTTTTCTGCGGCCGCCAATGGAATTACAGTTATTATGTTCCCTTTTATTTTCCAGATGGATTTTGAGGATTCTCGGCCTAAAGGAGTGTTTGAGTGTGAGCTGTGCAGATTATCTGTCCCATACACGTATTTTGGTCAGAGGCCCCCAAATTCACATTCAGTTGTGTAAGTAACGCGGGGGGAGCTGAGCAGGAGGCCATGATGATTTTCTAAGGACATGTTTTTTCAAACGAGGCAGCCGACCAGAGGACCACTCTTCTACTCTCCTGAATGTGCTCCTTTATCTGCTCTTCTACCCTCCTAAATACGCCCCTTTATGTTGTGTCAGCCAGAGGACCGCTCTTCTACCCTCCTAAATGCACCCCTTTACATGCTCTTCTACCTTCCTAAATGTGCCCCTTTACATGCTCTTCTACCTTCCTAAATGTGCCCCTTTATATGCTCTTCTACCATCCTAAATACGCCCCTTTATCTGCTCTTCTACCCTCCTAAATGTGCCCCTTTATGTTGTGTCGGCCAGAGGACCGCTCTTCTACCCTCCTAAATGCACCCCTTTACATGCTCTTCTACCTTCCTAAATGTGCCCCTTTATATGCTCTTCTACCCCCCTAAATATGCCCCTTTATATGCTCTTCTTCCCTCCTAAATGTGCCCCTTTATACGCTCTTCTACCCTCCTAAATACGCCCCTTTATATGCTCTTCTACCCTCCTAAATACGCCCCTTTATATGCTCTTCTACCCTCCTAAATGTGCCCCTTGATGTTATGTTTGTGTCTGTACTGGGAATCAGTTATTGTAAAAGGAATAACACTCACACACCCTTCGTGCTGATAATTCCGATAAGCTTGGTGCCCAGTGTTCAGAAGATACAACAACCTCCTAATACTAGTAGTAAAGAAGAAACACACTGGCACACAATGTGTTTGGTTGCAGGGCAAGCCTTTGCAAACATTTTTACTGTGGAAGTGCAACTTTTTGCAAAATTTTGCACCGATACCCACACATCACTAACTCTGTCTTTTACCCTACATATAGAGGGAAGGATAGTTAAAAATACCTGTCCCTGTAGCTTCGTCAAAGATTGTGTTATAATCGGTAAAGGAAAAGGAACACTTGTTAAAGGGATACTGTCATGGCAAAAATATATTTTTTTTCCAAAACATATCAGTTAATAGCGCTGCTCCAGCAGAATTCTGCAATGAAATCTGTTTCTCAAAAGAGCAAACAGATTTAATTTGGAAATCTGACATGGGGCTGGACATATTGTCAGTTTCCCAGCTGCCCCCAATCATGTGACTTGTGCTCTGATAAACTTCAGTCACACTTTACTGCTGTACTGCAAGTAGGAGTGATATCACCCCTCCCTTTCCCCCAGCAGCCAAACAACAGAACAATGGGAAGGTAACCAGATAGCAGCTCCCTAACACAAGATAACAGCTGCCTGGTAGATCTAAGAACAGCACTCAATAGTAAAATCCAGGTCCCACTGAGACACATTCAGTTACATTGAGTAGGAGAAACAACAG
Organism: Xenopus petersii; assembly: GCA_038501925.1. Lineage (NCBI taxonomy): Eukaryota > Metazoa > Chordata > Amphibia > Anura > Pipidae > Xenopus > Xenopus petersii. The sequence goes on along the minus strand of CM076676.1, from coordinate 3,499,875 downwards.
CCTGCCAGAAAGCAGTTCCATCCTAAAGTGCTGGCTCTTTCTGAAATCACATGACCAGGCAAAATGAGCTGAGATGCACCTACACACCAGTATTACAACTAAATACACTTGCTGGTTCAGGAATGACATTTTATATTGTACAGTGAATTATTTGCAGTGTAATTTAGAAATAACTACACCAGAAAATCATGATAGAATCCCTTTAATGTATGAACGTAGTTTATAAAAAGCAGATCACATTAGGGATGCACCGAATCCAGGATTCAGTTCGGGATTCGGACAGGATTCCGCCTTTTTCAGCAGGATTCGGATTCGGCCGAATCCTTCTTCCAGGCCGAACCGAATCCGAATCCTAATTTGCATAAGCAAATTAGGGGCGGGGAGAGAAATTATGTGACTTTTTGTCAGAAAACAAGGAAGTAAAAAATGTTTTCCCCTTCCCACCCCTAATTTGCATATGCAAATTAGGGTTTGGTATTCGGTTTGGTATTCGACCGAATCGTTCGCAAAGGATTCGGGGGTTTGGCCGAATCCAAAATATTGGATTCGGTGCATCCCTAGATCGCATTAAACTCTTCATTTAAGCCCTTAGGATATCTGGTTTGCAACAACCAGATCCAATAACATTCTCTCTGAAGGAGTAAACGCTTCTTTTCCTGGCTCCTTTTAGCTGTTATTTTTTTCTAGGATCTGCCATCAGATTTGTGCCACTCGATGTCCGTGTGCAAAGAAGTGTTTGGCTATCATGGTTTCCTTTTTATATTTCCCTGGATCAGTATTGGGGGGGGACAGACCACTCAACCCATAAAGGTTGATGAACATAAATCATCAATACATAACTATCACCCCCCTATAACATCAACCGGTGCCAATGCAAAGTCAAATACCGATGCAGGTATTCCTATCACGTTAATTGGTTTCCCTTTAAATGTACCTTTCCACCTTGAATCACTACGCTTGACAAGATTTTTTTTTGCAGGGGCTTGCCTTGCAACTACACACCTTGTGTGCCAGTGTGTTTCTTCTTTACTACTGGGAGTCAGTGACTCAGGTCACATGGTGGGAGATAAAAAGGAAAATCCCATTTCTTTTGTTGAACCAAATTATGGCGTAGCCTCTAGTGATGTCTTAATATATATTTTCAGACTCCTGGAGCAATGTTTCATTACAAAGGATCCTTTCACTCCTGACAAAGAGAAGTTTCTGATTCTTGGCTCTCCCTGTAGTCTGTGTGAGAAAGCAGTCTGCGTTGGCACGGTAGGTAGAATATATTGTTTATAAAAGGGGTGCAGGGAGTCTGTGCAGTGGGTGGGACTAGAACACTAATAGAAGCCTACAGGGGGAGGGAGTCTCTAATAAGCAGTGGGAGGGACTAGAACACTCTTATTGCAGCATACAGGGGTATGGAGTCTGTAACTGAAACAGTGGATGGGACTAGAACACTGATGGTAGCTTACAGGGGAGTGGTAGGGAGTCTGTGACTCAAGCAGTGGGTGGGACTAGAACACTCTGGTAGCTTACAGGGGAGTGGTAGGGAGTCTGTGACTCAAGCAGTGGGTGGGACTACAATACTCTGATGGTAGCTTACAGGGGAGTGGTAGGGAGTCTGTGACTCAAGCAGTGGGTGGGACAGGGTCGGACCGGGCTGGCGGAACACTGGGATAAAACCCAGTGGGCAAACAGCCCTCATGGGCTACACCAGCCCAGACCCGCTTGTTGCTGGCAGAGCCTTGCTCCTCCCCCTGCCACATGAAGAAATATCACGTACTGAAGAAGGTGTGCACTGTCGGGTGGAAGGGGGATTTGTTAGCAGGGCCCGAGTGTGCAGAGGGATTTGCAGCAGGGGGAGAGTCTGGGGCCCGTGTGGGTGACGGGGGGGGGGTCGGAGGCCCGTGCAGGTGGCGGGAGGTCGGAGGGACTGTGTCTTGTTGCCCCTTATTGTTACTGAGCTTTATAACTGGCACTTGGGCAAGAACAAGCTGAGCTTCTGATCTCCTTCCCTCAGTAGGAATGCAGCCTGTTCTATTCCAAGCGCTTCTGCCTGCCGTGTGTCCTGCAGCACAGAGACGACTTCCCTCCCGAAATCCAGCAGGAAGTGGATAAGAGAAAAGCCCAAAAGAAGTCGTGAGCGAGATCAGAACCAGTGGAATGTCAGAACTCGAGAGCTGGGAGGCAAGGGCCACCTACAGGAAAGCACCTGAAAACTGGTATTGGCTAACTCAGTCGATTTTCAATTGCAAGCTTTTTGGTTCACTTTAATAGGCATACATGAAACTATTGTACCGAAAGCTTGCACTTTAAAATATATCTAGTCAGCCAATATTTTACTTTGATTACCAAAAACTCTCAATGGTCACGTGCCCCTACGTCTGGGAAATTGCACTTAATTCATTTGCATGTTCCTGACATACAGGAGCCCCCTGCACCCCAACTCACCTGCAGTGCAGGTTTCAGCTACAATACAGAAGGCTCAGTGATTGGTTGAGACTTGTACCTGCTGACGACCCCTGTGTGTCTGGGGCCATTACAGTTGGATCTGATTGAGATATTGATCGGGTAGTTAAATGCAATCCGTGCAACTCATCTGATCAAATAAACAGATCTGCTAGATTTGTCCTCCCACAGGCAGATGTCTGGCTCTATGTCTTATGAATTACTGGTTTGTAATGAAACCTGATTTGTATTTTTTTTTCATAATAAATAAATCTGTTCTGTGTCCTAGATATATAGAGTAAATCTATTGTTTGTGACTTGGCTGTAGTAGCTGGGCCTCAGTCAGTGCATGAGAATAAGACTCAGTACAGTTACACAGCAGGTGTGTTTGTTCTCCATAAAGTGCAAAAATATTTGCCAAAGAGAAACTGTGCAGCATTTAGTCACTCCAGGCCATTGTGTCTAGTGACTGAAGAGATTATGAGAATAAATACAGGTGAGACACGGCCACAGCTCCCCGTCCCTTTCATACAGCAATGCAACTCCTGTATGTGCCTGTCTCTAAGGGAAGGGTAAACCCCATTCTGGCGCTGCATTCTCAGGGTGCAGACATATTGTAGCAGAGGAGTGACTGGAAGTAGGGACTGGGGGCTGTAGGGACTGGGAGTTGTAATGACAGGGAGTTGTAATGACTGGGAGTTGTAATGACTGGGAGTTGTAGGTTGTGAGAGTTGTACAGGGAGTTGTAATGACTGGGAGTTGTAGGGTCTGGGAGTTGTACTGGGACTGAGAGTTGTACAGGGAGCTGTAGTGAATGGGAGTTGTAGGGTCTGGGAGTTGTACTGGGACTGAGGTTGTACAGGGAGTTGTAGGGTCTGGGAGTTGTACTGGGACTGGGAGTTGTACAGGGAGCTGTAGTGACTGGGAGTTGTACAGGGAGTTGTAATGACTGGGAGTTGTACTGGGAGTTGTAATGACTGGGAGTTGTAATGACTGGGAGTTATAGGGTCTGGGAGTTGTACTGGGAGTTGTACTGGGACTGGGCGTTGTAATGACTGGGAGTTGTAGGGTCTGGGAGTTGGACTGTGAGTTGTAATGACTGGGAGTTCTAGGGTCTGGGAGTATTAATGACTGGGAGTTGTAGGGTCTGGGAGTTGGACTGTGAGTTGTAATGACTGGGAGTTCTAGGGTCTGGGAGTTGTAATGACTGGGAGTTGTAGGGTCTGGGAGTTATAATGACTAGGAATTGTAGGGTCTGGGGGTTGTAATGACTGGGAATTGTAGGGTCTGGGAGTTGGACTGGGAGTTGTAATGAATGGGAGTTGTAGGGTCTGGGAGTTAGACTGGGAGTTGTAATGACTGGGAGTTGTAGGGTCTGGGAGTTAGACTGGGAGTTGTAATGACTGGGAGTTGTAATGACAGGGACTTGTAATGACTGGGAGTTGTAATGACTGGGAGTTGTAGGTTGTGAGAGTTGTACAGGGATTTGTAATGACTGGGAGTTGTAGGGTCTGGGAGTTGTACTGGGACTGAGAGTTGTACAGGGAGTTGTAGGGTCTGGGAGTTGTACTGGGACTGGGAGTTGTACAGGGAGCTGTAGTGACTGGGAGTTGTACAGGGAGTTGTAATGACTGGGAGTTGTAATGACTGGGAGTTATAGGGTCTGGGAGTTGTACTGGGACTGGGCGTTGTAATGACTGGGAGTTGTAGGGTCTGGGAGTTGGACTGTGAGTTGTAATGACTGGGAGTTCTAGGGTCTGGGAGTTGTAATGACTGGGAGTTGTAGGGTCTGGGAGTTGGACTGTGAGTTGTAATGACTGGGAGTTCTAGGGTCTGGGAGTTGTAATGACTGGGAGTTCTAGGGTCTGGGAGTTGTAATGACTGGGAGTTGTAGGGTCTGGGAGTTGGACTGTGAGTTGTAATGACTGGGAGTTCTAGGGTCTGGGAGTTGTAATGACTGGGAGTTGTAGGGTCTGGGAGTTGTAATGACTGGGAGTTGTAGGGTCTGGGAGTTATAATGACTGGGAATTGTAGGGTCTGGGAGTTGGACTGGGAGTTGTAGGGTCTGGGAGTTAGACTGGGAGTTGTAATGACTGGGAGTTGTAATGACTGGGAATTGTAGGGTCTGGGAGTTAGACTGGGAGTTGTAATGACTGGGACTTGGAGTAGTAGTGAGTGGGAGTTGTAATGAGTGTGAGTTGTACAGTACAGTAGATATATGCAGCTATAGCCACACACTTGTACAAACCTACCCGCCCCTTGCCATATAGCGCACATTAATAGCACACTGACCTATATCATCATTCACTGTTGCTGATTTTAATTACAATTGGGTGGATCGCTAAACTCTCCCAATTCCAATATGGCCGCCGCCCTCTTCTTCCTTATCCGGGTGAGGAGCGTCCGCTGGATCCGTAACCCCGCCCACTCTCCAGTAGTTCGGTCTGACCACGCCCTGCTCCTCTATCAAGTTGCGCTGCAAGTTCCCGGCAGGAGCAGTTGGAGTTTAGTTAGTGTCGCAGTCAATGTGAGTTGTGCCGAGGACGCTGTGGGGTGCGGGGTGAGAAGGGAACATATTCGCTGTTTATTCGCTGCTTATTCACTGCGCAGGGACTAAACCCCAATCAAAAGTTGTTGTTTTTTTTAATGCATTTAACTTGTTTTGATCCTTCCAGGCACCCGTTACTCCTCTCAGCCCCAGGTGATGCTGCTTATGTAACTGTCAGCTTACATAACCCCTGCACAACTTTGTCTTTTGCCTTGGGCTGGGAACTAGAAAAACTTTTCTGTTGTTGGGAATTAAGTTTGGAAACCAGGGGTTTGCTGGAGAAGTCAGAATAGGGCAGCTGAGGACACCCAAACTACCTAATACTTTCCTACTGTGCTGCTAGCAGTGCATGCTGGGACTTGTAGTCTATATATAGACACATTATTAATACCTGATAATATTAATTGGTGCAAAAGTGCTTTGGTATCCACAGCAACCAGTGAGAGAGTCGCCTTCGTTATAGAAGAGAAGTGGGTCTTGGGTCCCTTTATTGCCCTTTAATTGTCATTTAGTCATAGATCTATAGAGAAATGTGAAATTCCGTCTGGTTTCTATGGCCTGTGCTCCTGGCAACCAGATATATACAGTTAGGCACACGGGGTGTATTCTCCTCCAACTGTCAGGTTAGTGCCTGTGCCGCCCATCATTGGCTTAAATTGCACAGTTATCATCTCTGCTGCACCCCTGTCTTTAAAGGACAAGTAAACACTGCTCTTATTTTATTAACATTTATATTTAGACTGCCGACATTTGAAATGGTGACCCCAAGTCCCTCTCCCAGATTCTGCCCCTTCCCCAGTCTGGGCACAATGGCTCCACCGACTCGGGGAGAGGAAAGGGCAACTGGGGGATAGGGTGCTCTTTCAAAAGGGTTTTGCTGGGGGTTAGGGTTTCCTTGTCCTTTATGCTGACGAGCTGCAGATAAGTGTGGGTGTATCGAGGAGATACCAGGGATCAGCGCTGCGGTTGCAAAGACTCTACATGTCGTGTCTGCAGGAGGCCAATTGAGTTCAGCGCCTGTTTCTGACTGTCAGCTCAGGCCTGTGCCCCTCCCACCGGTTGTGTAAGTGAGATAATGGCGCATGGAGTTATGTACAAACACCAGCGTGGGGAGGTGCAGCACCCGCAGCAGATATCACTGGAGTTGCATTTCTGTAGTGACTTGGCTTCTGCTGCACGGTGCAGTTGTGTCACCGCATTCCTTTCTCTCGCTGTTGTGCAACAAAAACCCAAAGTTGGTGCAGCCGGTTTTAGCCGCAATCACAGTGAGTGCAGATCTCATGCAACTCTGGTGCTGCTACTTAACTTGTCCCCTAAAAAGGTGCCAGGCAGGAAAGGGTGCAGGGGCTTATTTAATGCAACTTTAAAGGACAACTAAAGCCTAACTAAAGAAGTAGCTAGAAATGTTGTACATGATGTTTTGTGCTCCTGTACCAGCCCAAGGCAACCACAGCCCTTTAGCAGTAAAGATCTGTGTCTCCAAAGATGCCCCAGTAGCTCCCCATCTTCTTTTCTGCTGATTCACTGCACATGCTCTGTGCTGCTGTCACTTACTGAGCTTAGGGAGCCACTCACAATATACAGTACACATAGAATAGAAATGTCACAATATAAGGCTGATTAGTAATTAATACACATAATCACTACATGGCAGCACAGAAACCAGTGCAATTAGCATCAGAATTTAATAATCAGCAAACCTGTAGCATCAGCTTATATTACAGCCAGGGAAGCTCATTTTCTGCTGGATAATTAGTGACGAGCCCTAAGCTTAGCTTCTCAACAGCCAATCAGAGCCCACTGAGCATGTGAGTGTCACAGACACTTTCCAAGATGGTGACCCCCTGTGACAAGTTTGAAGTCCTGGATCATTGCTGCTATTGACAAGCTCAAACTTTAGCCTCGTGCAATAAGTTCACTATATAAAATAGGACATTTTTAGCCACATTCATTTTCAGGGTTTGGTTCTCCTTTAAAGAAACACTTCCCCTTGGATTTCATTGGTGGGATCAGCATCACATAATAGGGCAATTGCTGTGGGTGGAACCAACTGTTCTTTTATTCATCCCTCCCCTAATGGAACCCCGCCTCTCCTTTCATCTTTCCTTCCCAGAATGTCTTCCTGGGCTCCCGCCATCGGACTCTCGCTCCTCCCCCACGTGGGCGGCATCGTCGGGGGTTTAATAACGAGGAAAGAGGTGAAAACCTGGTACACGACCTTGGTGAAACCTTCCTGGCGCCCCCCCAACTGGATGTTTGGCCCCGTGTGGACCACATTATACACCTCCATGGGGTAAGTGGCACTTTCTCATAGGACTGGACTTTCCTGTGCATGGGAGGAGTCTATTATATATATTTATATATGAGAACACAATGGCTTTGGGATGCAAATGAAATGTTCCATTTCCCCTCCTGTAGCTACGGCTCCTATCTGATCTATAAGGAACTGGGAGGACTGAATGAAAAGGCCGTGGTGCCCCTTGGACTGTATGCCGGCCAGCTGGCCCTCAACTGGGCATGGACTCCCATATTCTTTGGTGCCCACAAGATCGGCTGGGTATGTATCACTGGAAACAAATACACTGGAGCTCTAGCCCACCTAACTATACATGGTAGTGATATGCAGGTCGGCCCAAAATCACCGGATCAGGCAGAGCAATAGCCCCAGAAGTGGGTCGTGGCAGGCAGAATTCCCCACTGCTCAGCTCCTCCCACAACCTCTCTTTGCTCCTCCCACAGCCTCTCTTTGCTGCACCAAGCCCCACGAACGATGGGTTTATATGCTTGCACTTGCCCTCTGATGATGTCAGAGATAGGGGGCGGGTCAGGCATGAGTAATAAAAAATGGCGTAGCGAGCAGGATTGGGTGTTGACTGTTGCTGAGAGTCCCCGCCCTCTTCCCAAGCAGATAGGCAGGGTTAAAGGATAAGTAAACCTTAAAAATAAGTGACTGTAAAATCGATGAGGAGGCTATTTTAAGCACTTTTGCAATGTACGTTCATTATTTATTTATTTTAATTCCAAGATATTAAAGGATTCATGTACTGTTAAAGGATAAATAAATCTTTAAAATATGTAAATGTAAAACTGATGAGGGGACTAATCTAAGCACTTTACATTAATTTATTCTTTTTTAATTCCAAGATATTAAGGGATACATGTACTGTTAATATGAATGAATTGTGTTACAACAGCGCCACCTGCTGGTCAGTTTCCCACCAGTCTGACCAGCAAGTAGTCAAGGAAGTTGTCAGGAGAAAGAAAGAGGCTGATGTTCTTCTGCTTAGGAAAGATGTGAGAAAGGTTTCTAATTTTATTCCTAAACAGAAGAACATCAGCCTCTTTCTTTCTCCTGACAACTTCCTTGACTACTTGCTGGTCAGACTGGTGGGAAAATGACCAGCAGGTGGCGCTGTTGTAACACAATTCATTCATATTAACAGTACATGTATCCCTTAATATCTTGGAATAAAATAATGAATGTAAATTACAAAACTGCTTAAAATAGCCCCCTTATCATTCAATTATTTTAAAGGTTTAGTTATCCTTTAAGAAAACAAGTAAGTACTGCGGGCGGCACAACTGCCCCTTTTATTCTCAACCCCCCCCTCCGCTTCCATGTATAACCCACTGTTATAACTATTTCTTTCTAGGGGCTGGTGGATTTAGTTCTCCTCTGGGGGACCGCCGCGGCCACAACCCTATCTTGGCACCCCATTAGCCGGTCGGCGGCGTATCTAATGCTCCCGTATCTCGCGTGGCTCACGCTGGCGTCCGCCCTCAACTACTGCATCTGGAGGGACAACAAGAAGGAGGACAAGAGCGAGTAGGAAGCCGTAGTTTCTATTAAATGTATCATATTGTTTTATATTGATCAGCCTCAGTTTGTATGATGTACAATGTAAAGCCCCGAGTGTACGGCAGCGCCGCTGCTCCTGTGAGCGACGGATCATTCCGCAATAAAAACCTGAAAAGGAAATGACTCTTTACTCTCCATAGTAATTGTCATTGAATGTTCCTCCACAACTCCCAATAACTCAGAACAGGGCATTTAGATTATTATAGCCTCCAGTGAGCTCAGCACCCACCCCAGTGACCAACATTAGCTACACGAGATACTCGGCACCACTCACTGACCTTGGGTTGTTCAGCAGCCCCGGGATATAACTACAGGTTCTACAGCAACCTGAACAACTGGTTCCTGAATAGACTGCCTGCAAGGAGTCTTCATGGAAAATAAAGGCCTAACAACAGGGCCTTAGGGAGTAAGACATTTTTGTTAACCACTCAGCGGTCCCACTGGGCTGAATTTCCTGAGAAGAGGAAAGTCTTGTGCTATTGGGCTGCATCGTCACGTGACTTTCCTTCACTCAGTAAATGAGATTCATTTTCAGCAGAGCAGCTACTGTTGTTATCGACGCACTACATTAGTGTTTTTCAAAAAACCACTACCAATATACTTATGAGTAGGGATGCACCGAATTCGGTATTTGTCCAGGATTCGGCCGAATCCTTTGCCTGGCCGAACCAAATCCTAATTTGCATGCAAATGCAAATATCTCGTCACTTTTTGTCACAAACCAAGGAAGTAACAAATGTTTTCCCCTTTCCACTATGCGGATTCGGTATTTGGCCGAATCTTTAGCTAAGGATTCGGCCGGATCCAAAATAGTTGAATCGGTGCATCCCTACTTATGAGTACGTGGTCAAAACTGTGGCCGAGGTAGGAAGGATCTATTCAGGCTAGAGCCATGCAGTGGCTCGGGTATCTGCAAAAACCTGTGGTACACTGCGGGTTGCATGTAGAAGTTTCGGGAGCAGGTATAGACGTGGGTTTGCCGGTCTTCTTAATAGCAAGTTTTACTCCTTGTTCATTTTACAATGACAGCACTTCCTGTTTTACTCCTTTTTATTTGATCACCCCTACTTCTGTCACTTCCGGGTTACAATGACAGCACTTCCTGTTTTACTCCTTTTTATCTGACCCACGCCTACTTCTAATGATGTCACTTCCGGGTTACAATGACAGCACTGTGGTACCCTGCGGGTTGCATGTAGAAGTTTCGGGAGCAGGTATAGACGCGGGTTTGCCGGTCTTCTTAATAGCGAGTTTTACTCCTTTTTCGTTTTACAATGACAGCACTTTCTGTTTTACTCCTTTTTTCTGACCACACCTACTTCTGAAGTCACTTCCGGGGCTACAATGACAGCACTTCCTGTTTTACTCCTTTTGTTCTGATCACCCCTATTTCTAATGTCACTGGCGGTTTACAAATGACAGCACTCCCTGTTTTACTCCTTTTTTCTGATTACCCCTACTTCTAATGTCACTTCCGGGTTACAATGACAGCACTTCCTGTTTTACTCCTTTTTTCTAACCATGCCTACTTCTGATGATGTCACTTCCGGGCTACAATGACAGCACTTCCTGTTTTACTCCTTTTGTTCTGATCACCCCTATTTCTAATGTCACTGGCGGTTTACAAATGACAGCACTCCCTGTTTTACTCCTTTTTTCTGATTACCCCTACTTCTAATATCACTTCCGGGTTACAATGACAGCACTTCCTGTTTTACTCCTTTTTTCTAACCATGCCTACTTCTGATGTCACTTCCGGGCTACAATGACAGCACTTCCTGTTTTACTCCTTTTTTTCTGATCATCCCTACTTCTGTCACTTCCGGGTTACAATGACAGCACTTCCTGTTTTACTCCTTTTTTCTAACCATGCCTACTTCTGATGTCACTTCCGGGCTACAATGACAGCACTTCCTGTTTTACTCCTTTTCTTCTGATCACCCCTACTTCTAATGATGTCACTTCCGGGTTACAATGACAGCACTTCCTGTTTTACTCCTTTTTTTCTGATCATCCCTACTTCTGTCACTTCCAGGTTACAATGACAGCACTTCCTGTTTCTTGATGGTCAGCGGATCAAGTACATGCGGATCTGGTTGCATTTGGGTTTAACAAATTGGTTCCGCGCAGGAGTCTAATTCAGCCTTGTCCAAAGTCCGGTCCGTGGGCCAATTGCAACCTGTTTTCAAACTTACACCCGCCCACAGCCTCCATTATGAAATTAATAAAAATGATGAGGATTAATTTAAACAAGGAATCGCATGGCCGTACTATCTGAGCACATGATTGTCTATATGATTGTTCTCTAGTTAACTCACTGGCTCTTGTGTAGCCTGAACCATTGCTGTACAAATATATATATATATATACACATATACATACATATACACACAGCGGGTACAATATGAGAATATTAGAAGTCACAGGTGGGCTCCATGGCGACACAAAGCCGCAGAGAGAAATCTTGAGGGAATTGAAATGAGCTGCCAACAGTACTATCTCCATTCACCATAGTCCGACTACACTTTAATAAACAGTGAGAAAGATACACAGCAATAAAATAGAAATATATATAGTGTGGCACCCAGTGTGATATCCTACCTTTCTCTTCATATACAAAGTGCCAGTTTCAATAAAAAAATCTCATAAAATATTTCATTTGCATTTAAAGGGCATGCAAAGGCAAAAAAATTAAATCTCATTATAACTTTCTTTAATGAAAAAGAAACCGATCTCCAATATACGTTAATTAAAAAAAGAACGTGTACCGTTTTTATAAGAAAGCTGACTGTATGCAGTGAAATTCTCCCTTCATTTACTGCTGTGGATAGGAATTGTCAGACGATCCCTAACTGCTCTGCAGGGAAACAATCATACTTATGAACAGCAGGGGGAGCCCCCACCTTACTTCCCAGCCATGCAGAACTCAAGCAGCTTTGTTTGTTTCCCTGTAGAGCAGTCGGTGACTGTGTAGAGATTTGTTTTGGATTTTATTTTTGCCTTTACATCCCCTTTACTGTTTCCAACTCCAGCTGCAGGGACAAAGATCATGGAGCCAGATTTAAACAGATAAACTGGAGAATTATTTTGCTGCAGCCACTGGTTCCGCAGAGTTGGAGAAAGTTTGTATTAAACAATACAAAAACTATTAAATCCCCATTAGATTACATGACAACACAGGACCCAGTGCAGTCTGTATATTCTGATTATTAATCAGTCTTGCTGTATCGGCTTCTGGCAGATATTATTTGACTTGTGCTGTTTTGATCATTTATGACGATCCCTAAGCAGCCCAGACCTCACTGAGCATGTGCACAGTCTTGGTCTTGCAAAGATGTATAACAAAGTTACAAGATGGTGACCCCCTGTGGCCAACTTTGAAAGCATAAATCATTTGTTTGATTAGGCTTGTGGTGCAGTAAGTTCATGTTTATGTTTAGTATACAAAATACAGCATTTCTAGCCTTATTCTATTTTACACTTTACTTCCCCTTTAATGTTAATGGTTGAAAGAATATCAGGCTGAACGGTCGGCCCCTGCACATTTTCACCTCACCAAATCCGGCCCTCGTCGCAAAAACTTTGGACACCCTTGTGATTATCGTTGAATTTTTTATTTGAGCGGCGGGTGACAAAGGACAAACTAAAATCCACCGATCAACATGGAGACCACAGAAACCCATCACTGCAACCTATTAAGACTCTTCCTGAAATGGTTTGAAAAAAGAAACAACTTCCCGAAAGAAATGCGGAACGGACTCAGGATGGGAAAAAAAAACTCCCAGGGTGCACTTGTAGCCTTGATCTTGCCCACGGCACGGTTAGTGCACTAACAAGGGAGTGGTGGTATATATAGAAATATACTGTATATTGCCTGTGTGCACTGAATATCCCAAGCAGCATATATTCTGGGGGGATGAGATATATATATATATGATATGAGACAGATATTACAGGGGGACGAGCAGCTTTGCGTACAGTATATTGACTTCTGCATTAACCATAGCTCTTCTGTATTAATCCTGCATTTCCCATAATCCTCAGCAAACCTTTGCCCAGCCCCAAGCAGCAGCCACAAAGCGTAAGCCTTGCCAGCAAGTCACCGAGTCCTATAGAAGCTGTGACATCAGAGTGGGTTGGGGGAAGTTTTGGGGGCGCTGCGGTATAAATCCATGTTACCAAGCGTCTGCCCAGCACTTTGGGAGGTGCGAGCTCTTTGACCTAGAGGATGGGCGTCACGTGGCAGTTGTCGGTCTCGTCCAGGAAGAGGGTGCTGAAGAGGTCGTTGAAAAAGGTGGGGTGGTACCTGCAGGCTCTGGCGCAGTCAGGGTTAAAGTTGACTTCCAGGATTTGAGGCTGCATCACCCGCTTCCCTGATAAGAGACAATGGGGGGTCAAAGGTTTCAGCTATACAATACAATAAACTACAATTCCCAGCAGCCTCTGGGCTGGATATAAGAGATAAATGCTGGGAGAGCCGTCGGTGCCTTATTCGCACGCGTTTCACACAATTTTTGTAGATCGATAAATGCGGGAGGAGCTGTAGGCGCCTTATGTCTTTTCTATGGGGACGACAAAACCGCTCAGCCTTACTGTCATTACTAGCGAGGGGCGAATCTGTCCCATTTCGCTTTTTTTTTCCCCCAGCGAATTTTCCGGCGAATCGAAAAGGGACAGATTTGCCACAAATCTCCCCCCCCCGCGCATTTATTGATCTACAAAAAATGTGCGAAACGCGTTGAAGTCAATGGGCATCAAAATTATTTTGACGTGCAACAAGTTTTACACAAGCGTAAATTTTTCGCCCCAAATGCATTAAAGTAAATGGGCGCTTTATCTTACGGCGACTTTTTTTGTCCAAAAACTTGACCGACAATTTTCACGCGCTCAACAACTTTTTACACAAGTGACTTTTTTTTTCTCGTAAATTTTCTCGGCAGTTTTGCGAAACAATTCGCAGGTGGCGAAATGCGGAAATTTGCCGCAAATCCATGCCTGGCGAATAAATACGCCCATCACTAGTAATTACTATTAATACTAGGGATGCACCGAATCCACTTTTTTGGATTCGGCCGAACCCCCGAATCCTTCGCTAAAGATTCGGCCGAATACCGAACCGAATCCGAACCCTAATTTGCATATGCAAATTAGGGGTGGGAAGGGGAAAACAGTTTTTACTTCCTTGTTTTCTGACAAAAAGTCACGTGATTTCCCTCCCCGCCCCTAATTTGCATATGCAAATTAGGGTTCGGATTCGGTTCGGCTGGGCAGAAGGATTCGGCCGAATCCGAATCCTGCTGAAAAAGGCCGAATCCTGGCCGAATCCCGAACCGAATCCTGGATTCGGTGCATCCCTAATTAATACCCCTTACTGCTGAGTAGCCCAGGCCTCTTAGTCTCCCTCCCAGCCCCAATTTACCCCAAATTAGACTCCTTTTCCCTCCTATAAAGAGAAATCTTTTACCTTGGGCGTCAGTGTCCCATTTCAGCATGAGGTCGATGGCGTATATCGCCCGGGACGAGGAATAATCGCAGATTCCGTAAGGCGCAGGTTTGGACGCCGCCACTTGGAATAATTCTCGAAAGCACTTAAACAGCTCCGCCTGGGGGAGGAGCCAAGTTTGCATGTATTATTATTAGCCACTATATAGTGAATAAAGTACCCCCTATTGTAAAAGGATAGTATGTAAGTAAGTAGGGATGCACAGAATCCATTATTTTGGATTCGGGCGAACCCTTCGCGAAAGATTCGGCCGAACCGAATCCTAATTTGAATATGCAAATTAGGGGTGGGAAGGGAAAACATTTATTTCCTTGTTTTGTGACAAAAAGTCACGTGACTTCCCTCCCCGCCCCTAATTTGCATATGCAAATTTGGATTCGGTACGGCTGGGAAGAAGGATTCGGTGCACCCCTAATTATAAGTCACAGAGGAGTTCCATGACTATATTAAACTATGTTATATATATATTTATACAGGTCATGGAACTTCATAATATCCTCATATTTTCCAACAAGGGGTACTTTATTATAATACACAAGATTTAGTGAGTCATGTGACAAAAGCGACATCACTACTCACCGTTTATAACTGATGACATCACTACTCACCGTTTATAAGGATATCATTTACAAGATATTCATGGCTTTTGAGTATTATATATCTATAGCTTTGTACAGACATAAATCATTCCCATCATCCCCTGCACCAGTAGAGCTTACAATCTAAGGGCCCTATCACACACTAGGGGCAGTTTTATCAGGAGCCAATGAACCTGCCTGTATGTTTCTTGGGTGTGAGATGAAACAGGGGTACTCAGAGTAAACCCACAGCCGTGACTACTGTTTAATGATCAGTTTTCCAGTCTGGCAGCTCCTTCATTCCCAGCGGCACTTACCTGTATGGAGCCCCATTGGATCTCGGGGTACTGCTTCTCAAACAGGGGGATAAACTCATCATAGTGGATCTGAAACACACGGAAAAGGGTTAATACCCACAGCCTGGCACCCCCAAATACATGGATGTGTGGGGGAGGGGTAGTGATTATTTACACCTCACCCATAGGGGCCCCTACCTGTTTCAGCTCAACTCCGGGGGCGTAATTCATTACTGTGAAATGTTTCTCATAATTATCCAACTCATCCAGCGCAAACGGCCTGTTGGGAAGAGAGTAAGTCACATGTCATCAATGAAACCAATCAGCATTGGCTGAAAGAGTCAGCGAATCAGAAGATTCCACAGTGGGTGGGTTAGGGAAGCCTGTACTGTGGCTTGACTAGACGGGTTAACTCATGAAATACCCAACAAAGAGGGGGTTCCATAAAGTGGTGTTAGAGCTTGTTGCTACTGCGGAGCTCTAACACCCCAGAAAACAGGGACTCCCCAATTGGAATATTTGTATATGTATATGGTATATGCAAGTGCCGTTCAGCTGGAGACACGAGAGAAGTTCACCTGTTAGCGAATCGGAGCCAGAAGACATTGTAAGCGTAAAGTCTCAGCGGCTGCACCGAGCGGAGCAACACCACATAGCGAACATCGAACTTCACCAGCCCCACGTCATCCCGATGGAAAAGCACCGGATCCTCGATGTACTTACATACAACCTGGGAATGCACATAGAAAACAGCTCATGCTCTGTTATACAGATAGCTAGAATCTCAGCTGCCATAAAGCAGGACAGGACTGCTGCTTACAATGGGGATCAGATAGGATCTGTGCAGCCACTGGGACAGAATGTTCTGTTATACAGATAGCTAGAATCTCAGCTGCCATAAAGCAGGACAGGACTGCTGCTTACAATGGGGATCAGATAGGATCTGTGCAGCCACTGGGACAGAATGTTCTGTTATACAGATAGCTAGAATCTCAGCTGCCATAAAGCAGGACAGGACTGCTGCTTACAATGGGGATCAGATAGGATCTGTGCAGCCACTGGGACAGAATGTTCTGTTATACAGATAGCTAGAATCTCAGCTGCCATAAAGCAGGACAGGACTGCTGCTTACAATGGGGATCAGATAGGATCTGTGCAGCCACTGGGACAGAATGTTCTGTTATACAGATAGCTAGAATCTCAGCTGCCATAAAGCAGGGCATCTTTGTAGTGTTCCCCATAAGTAAACAGGGGGCCAAACCTTGGGGGTACTTTCCCTCTGACGTATAATGTAGGAGAGGTCAGTGGTGACGTGGGTATCGAGGCCCCTCGCCAGGTTCCATGGTTTACAAATCCAGTGATTGTCATCACCGCTGTAGAGAAGAAGAAAACAAGGAGACACAAGCACCAAATTAATGTTGTTATAGTGTTTCCGTGTCGCTAGGTTTCCATCCCCCTAGTAACCAGGCATGTGATATTAGGGTTCGGGCACAATTACTGACCGTTGCTCGCGCTGCTTGAAACAACTGATGAACTGCGGAAGTTCCGTGCGTAGGTTAAAGGTCCTCGGCAGCCATCTTGGACCTTCTGGCCCCCCGGCCCGGCGTGAAACAGAGGCCAGACAATCCTTAACGGTGAGGATGTTCTCGCAGGGGAACTGATTGAGCAGGAGGTGGGGCCTCTCGGTGCTTAGGGTCCTGGCAGGGAAGTTCAACGATTGGTCAGTGGTGATATGAGTGAGACATGTTCCTTTATTTCAAATCAGATTACAGACTTGAATCAAATGGCTCTACTGATCATTTAAAGGATAAATAAACCTTAAAAATAAGTGAATGTAAAACTAATGAGGGGGCTATTCTAAGCACTTTTGCAATGTACACTCATTAATTATTTTGTTTTTATTCCAAGATATTAAGGGATACATGTACTGTTAATATGAATGAATTTTGTTACAACAGCGCCACCTGCTGGTCAGTTTCCCACCAGTCTGACCAGCAAGTAGTCAAGGAAGTTGTCAGGAGAAAGAAAGAGGCTGATGTTCTTCTGCTTAGGAATAAAATTAGAAACCTTTCTCACATCTTTCCTAAGCAGAAGAACATCAGCCTCTTTCTTTCTCCTGACAACTTCCTTGACTACTTGCTGGTCAGACTGGTGGGAAAATGACCAGCAGGTGGCGCTGTTGTAACAAAATTCATTCATATTAACAGTACATGTATCCCTTAATATCTTGGAATAAAAAGAAAATAAATAATGAATGTAAATTACTAAATTGCTTGGAATAGAAGCCTCGTCAATTTTACATTCACTTATTTTAAAGATTTACTTGTCCTTTAAGAAAGGGGCGGATGCCAGTGTTGTGAAGGCCAATGAAATGTTAGTGAGCTGGTGATTTATACCATAAGGGGGCGTCCACAAGGAATGGAGGAGCGCTGGGGGAGGAGCTCACCTGTAATCA
>CM076676.1:3331916-3482003 GCA_038501925.1 Xenopus petersii | reverse complement strand
TGGGGATATAGGGGAGAAGAATGAAGGCAGGGAGGCCATATAATGGGGGATATAGGGGAGGAGAATGAAGGAAGGGAGGCCATATAATGGGGGATATAGGGGAGGAGAATGAAGGAAGGGAGGCCATATAATGGGGGGATATAGGGGAGGAGAATGAAGGAAGGGAGGCCATATAATGGGGGATATAGGGGAGAAGGATGAAGGCAGGGAGGCCATATAATGGGGGATATAGGGGAGGAGAATGAAAGAAGGGAGGCCATTTAATGGGGGATATAGGGGAGAAGAATGAAGGCAGGGAGGCCATATAATGGGGGATATAGGGGAGGAGAATGAAGGAAGGGAGGCCATATAATGGGGGATATAGGGGAGAAGGATGAAGGCAGGGAGGCCATATAATGGGGGATATAGGGGAGGAGAATGAAAGAAGGGAGGCCATTTAATGGGGGATATAGGGGAGAAGAATGAAGGCAGGGAGGCCATATAATGGGGGATATAGGGGAGAAGAATGAAGGCAGGGAGGCCATATAATGGGGGGATATAGGGGAGAAGAATGAAGGCAGGGAGGCCATATAATGGGGGATATAGGGGAGGAGAATGAAGGCAGGGAGGCCATATAATGGGGGATATAGGGGAGGAGAATGAAGGCAGGTAGGCCATATAATGGGGGGGATATAGGGGAAGTAAATGAAGGAAGGAAGGCGATATATAATGGGGGATATAGGGAGGAGAATGAAGGCAGGGAGGCCATATAATGGGGGGGATATAGGGGAGGAGAATGAAGGCAGGGAGGCCATATAATGGGGGATATAGGGGAGGAGAATGAAGGCAGGGAGGCCATATAATGGGGGGATATAGGGGAGGAGAATGAAGGCAGGGAGGCCATATAATGGGGGGGGGATATAGGGGAGAAGAATGAAGGCAGGGAGGCCATATAATGGGGGGGATATAGGGGAGGAGAATGAAGGCAGGGAGGCCATATAATGGGGATATATAGGGGAGAAGAATGAAGGCAGGGAGGCCATATAATGGGGGGATATAGGGGAGGAGAATGAAGGCAGGGAGGCCATATAATGGGGGATATAGGGGAGAAGAATGAAGGCAGGGAGGCCATATAATGGGGGGATATAGGGGAGAAGAATGAAGGCAGGGAGGCCATATAATGGGGGATATAGGGGAGAAGAATGAAGGCAGGGAGGCCATATAATGGGGGATATAGGGGAGAAGAATGAAGGCAGGGAGGCCATATAATGGGGGGATATAGGGGAGAAGAATGAAGGCAGGGAGGCCATATAATGGGGGATATAGGGGAGGAGAATGAAGGAAGGGAGGCCATATAATGGGGGATATAGGGGAGGAGAATGAAGGAAGGGAGGCCATATAATGGGGGATATAGGGGAGAAGAATGAAGGCAGGGAGGCCATATAATGGGGGGATATAGGGGAGGAGAATGAAGGCAGGGAGGCCATATAATGGGGGATATAGGGGAGAAGAATGAAGGCAGGGAGGCCATATAATGGGGGGATATAGGGGAGAAGAATGAAGGCAGGGAGGCCATATAATGGGGGATATAGGGGAGGAGAATGAAGGAAGGGAGGCCATATAATGGGGGATATAGGGGAGAAGAATGAAGGCAGGGAGGCCATATAATGGGGGGATATAGGGGAGAAGAATGAAGGCAGGGAGGCCATATAATGGGGGATATAGGGGAGGAGAATGAAGGAAGGGAGGCCATATAATGGGGGATATAGGGGAGGAGAATGAAGGAAGGGAGGCCATATAATGGGGGGATATAGGGGAGGAGAATGAAGGAAGGGAGGCCATATAATGGGGGATATAGGGGAGAAGGATGAAGGCAGGGAGGCCATATAATGGGGGATATAGGGGAGGAGAATGAAAGAAGGGAGGCCATTTAATGGGGGATATAGGGGAGAAGAATGAAGGCAGGGAG
This sequence comes from Xenopus petersii, assembly GCA_038501925.1. Classification (NCBI taxonomy): domain Eukaryota; kingdom Metazoa; phylum Chordata; class Amphibia; order Anura; family Pipidae; genus Xenopus; species Xenopus petersii. The sequence goes on along the minus strand of CM076676.1, from coordinate 3,480,055 downwards.
GCCATATAATGGGGGATATAGGGGAGGAGAATGAAGGAAGGGAGGCCATATAATGGGGGATATAGGGGAGAAGGATGAAGGCAGGGAGGCCATATAATGGGGGATATAGGGGAGGAGAATGAAAGAAGGGAGGCCATTTAATGGGGGATATAGGGGAGAAGAATGAAGGCAGGGAGGCCATATAATGGGGGATATAGGGGAGAAGAATGAAGGCAGGGAGGCCATATAATGGGGGGATATAGGGGAGAAGAATGAAGGCAGGGAGGCCATATAATGGGGGATATAGGGGAGGAGAATGAAGGCAGGTAGGCCATATAATGGGGGGGATATAGGGGAAGTAAATGAAGGAAGGAAGGCGATATATAATGGGGGATATAGGGGAGGAGAATGAAGGCAGGGAGGCCATATAATGGGGGGGATATAGGGGAGGAGAATGAAGGCAGGGAGGCCATATAATGGGGGGATATAGGGGAGGAGAATGAAGGCAGGGAGGCCATATAATGGGGGGATATAGGGGAGGAGAATGAAGGCAGGGAGGCCATATAATGGGGGGGGGATATAGGGGAGAAGAATGAAGGCAGGGAGGCCATATAATGGGGGGGATATAGGGGAGGAGAATGAAGGCAGGGAGGCCATATAATGGGGATATATAGGGGAGAAGAATGAAGGCAGGGAGGCCATATAATGGGGGGATATAGGGGAGGAGAATGAAGGCAGGGAGGCCATATAATGGGGGATATAGGGGAGAAGAATGAAGGCAGGGAGGCCATATAATGGGGGGATATAGGGGAGAAGAATGAAGGCAGGGAGGCCATATAATGGGGGATATAGGGGAGAAGAATGAAGGCAGGGAGGCCATATAATGGGGGATATAGGGGAGAAGAATGAAGGCAGGGAGGCCATATAATGGGGGGATATAGGGGAGAAGAATGAAGGCAGGGAGGCCATATAATGGGGGATATAGGGGAGGAGAATGAAGGAAGGGAGGCCATATAATGGGGGATATAGGGGAGAAGGATGAAGGCAGGGAGGCCATATAATGGGGGATATAGGGGAGGAGAATGAAAGAAGGGAGGCCATTTAATGGGGGATATAGGGGAGAAGAATGAAGGCAGGGAGGCCATATAATGGGGGATATAGGGGAGAAGAATGAAGGCAGGGAGGCCATATAATGGGGGGATATAGGGGAGAAGAATGAAGGCAGGGAGGCCATATAATGGGGGATATAGGGGAGGAGAATGAAGGCAGGTAGGCCATATAATGGGGGGGATATAGGGGAAGTAAATGAAGGAAGGAAGGCGATATATAATGGGGGATATAGGGGAGGAGAATGAAGGCAGGGAGGCCATATAATGGGGGGGATATAGGGGAGGAGAATGAAGGCAGGGAGGCCATATAATGGGGGGATATAGGGGAGGAGAATGAAGGCAGGGAGGCCATATAATGGGGGGATATAGGGGAGGAGAATGAAGGCAGGGAGGCCATATAATGGGGGGGGGATATAGGGGAGAAGAATGAAGGCAGGGAGGCCATATAATGGGGGGGATATAGGGGAGGAGAATGAAGGCAGGGAGGCCATATAATGGGGATATATAGGGGAGAAGAATGAAGGCAGGGAGGCCATATAATGGGGGGATATAGGGGAGGAGAATGAAGGCAGGGAGGCCATATAATGGGGGATATAGGGGAGAAGAATGAAGGCAGGGAGGCCATATAATGGGGGGATATAGGGGAGAAGAATGAAGGCAGGGAGGCCATATAATGGGGGATATAGGGGAGAAGAATGAAGGCAGGGAGGCCATATAATGGGGGATATAGGGGAGAAGAATGAAGGCAGGGAGGCCATATAATGGGGGGATATAGGGGAGAAGAATGAAGGCAGGGAGGCCATATAATGGGGGATATAGGGGAGGAGAATGAAGGAAGGGAGGCCATATAATGGGGGATATAGGGGAGGAGAATGAAGGAAGGGAGGCCATATAATGGGGGATATAGGGGAGAAGAATGAAGGCAGGGAGGCCATATAATGGGGGGATATAGGGGAGGAGAATGAAGGCAGGGAGGCCATATAATGGGGGATATAGGGGAGAAGAATGAAGGCAGGGAGGCCATATAATGGGGGGATATAGGGGAGAAGAATGAAGGCAGGGAGGCCATATAATGGGGGATATAGGGGAGGAGAATGAAGGAAGGGAGGCCATATAATGGGGGATATAGGGGAGAAGAATGAAGGCAGGGAGGCCATATAATGGGGGGATATAGGGGAGAAGAATGAAGGCAGGGAGGCCATATAATGGGGGATATAGGGGAGGAGAATGAAGGCAGGGAGGCCATATAATGGGGGATATAGGGGAGGAGAATGAAGGCAGGGAGGCCATATAATGGGGGATATAGGGGAGGAGAATGAAGGCAGGGAGGCCATATAATGGGGGATATAGGGGAGGAGAATAAAGGCAGGGAGGCCATATAATGGGGGCTATAGGGGAGGCCATATACAGTAAGTATTGACTCAGGAAGACATATAGAGAACATGATATGAGATCAGGCAGTTGAATAGCCGGGGAGCAGCAAGTTTGCAGGGAATAATGATACAATATTAGAGGGAGGGAGTCGGATATAGCAGTGCAGGGGAAGGGGCACGCCTGGGCACATGAGGAGCAAATGAGTAAAAGCAGACGTGCCCAGTCTTGTTTCCCAGTATTGAGTGTGGATGTGCCAACCTGCTGTACCCACACACGAGGGTTAATCCTTATAAATACAGAGTTATCTCTGCCCCACCCTCTGGTTCTGATTCTGCAGGACTAGAATGTAAAGAAAAACTAACAATTGTACATGCACTGCTGGTTGTGACTCTTAAAACAATGTAGCAGAAGTTTGTCTCCACGGGCTGTTTGTCTCCACGGGCTGTGAAACGGCTGCTTCTGCTACATTGTATCAAGTCAGAACTAGCAGTGCAGAGTACAGGAAGGGCACAATACATGTTAGTGAAGGAGCACAGGATGAACTACAGCTCCCAGTCTAACACCATCTGCTGGGGATTCTGGGACTTGTAGTTCCGCAATGGCTAAACGGAAGAGAGTGGAAAATATATATATATATATATATATATATATATATATATATATATATATATATATATATATATATATATATATATATAATGGGGACCCAAGTCACCCAAAGGTTTTGGTGTATCGTTCTGCTGAACTACATCTCCCAGCATGCCTCAGTATTAAAGAGATATTACCCTACTTGAACTTCCCCAACATTTCAACCACAATTCCCATATTATCATCCCATGTCTTGTTTGTCTACACTCACTGCCCCCTTACTCACTCTCACTACTACTCACACTTACTGTCCACTTACTCATGCTCACTACTACTCATACTTACTGCCCCCTTCTTGCACTCACTGTGACCCTGCTCACTCTCTCACTACTCACACTCTATACACACTCACTGCCCCTTACTTACTTTCGCTACTACTTACTCACTACTACTCACTCATTGCTGCTCTACTCACACTCACTGCCCCTTACTTACTTTCGCTACTACTTACTCACTACTACTCACTCATTGCTGCTCTACTCACACTTACTGCCCCCTTACTCTCACTACTACTCATTCACCACTACTCACACTCACTGCCCCTCAACTCACTCACTACTCATTACTTCTCACACTCACTAACCACTACTCACTGCCCCTCTACTCATGCTCACTACTACTCACACTCACTGCCCCTCAACTCACTCACTACTCATTACTACTCATGCTCACTAACCACTATTCACTGCCCCTCTACTCATGCTCACTACTACTCACACTCACTGCCCCCTTCTTTCACTCACTGTAACTCTACTCACTCTCACTACTCACTGCCCCTTACTTACTCTCTCACTACTCACACTCTACTTGCACTCACTGCCCCTTACTCACACTGCTACTTACTCACAACTACTCACCACTACTCACTCTCACTGTCCTTCTACTCACACTCACTGCCTCCTTAATCACTCTCACTACTACTCATTCACCACTACTCACACTCACTGCCCCCTTACTCACTCTCACTACTACTCACTCTTACTCACCACTACTCACACTACGACTACTCATGTTCACTGCCCCTCTACTCACACTCACTACTACTCACACTCACTGCCCCCTTCTTGGACTCACTGTGAACCTACTCACTCTCTCACTACTCACACTCACTGTCCCCTTACTCATGCTCACTAACCACTACTCACACTTCACTGCCCCTCTACTCACTTACTCTCACTACTACTCACTCACCACTACTCACACTCACTACTATTCATGCTCACTAACCACTACTCACACTCACTGCCCCTTCTTGCACTCACTGTGACCCTACTTACTCTCTCACTACTCACACTCACTACTACTCATGCTCACTAACCACTACTTACACTTCACTGCCCCTCTACTCACTTACTCTCACTACTACTCACTCACCACTACTCACACTCACTCACTACTATTCATGCTCACTAACCACTACTCACACTCACTACTACTCACACTCACAGTAACACACAGTCAGTGCCGCCAGTGTGTCCGGTACCTCCCCGTGCAGTTTGCGGAACAGAGCGGCCCAGTAGAGCTGGGGGATCCCGGAGGCGGTGAGGGCGGTCAGGTGCAGAGACACGAACTGGGCGAAACCTTCATCTTGTTGCGGCTCCTCAGCTGCACAGTCAGAACCGGCCATGCTTCCCGGGAGGCGGCGCCACTCGCACGAAGTCAGTCACGGAGAGGGGAAGAGTCACTAATGGGAGGGCACAGTGATTCGCCAGAGATCTGACGGGGACAGGGGAGGAGTCAGTATCGGGGAGGAGCTGAGTTTTGACGTCTGAAGCTTCCTTAAGTGGGCGGGGAGGAGCCTGCGGAGAACTGGGATCTGATTGTCTTATCGGAAGTGAAGTGACTGGGAGAGAAGCGAGAGGCAAAAAGCAGAAGCGCCTCAATCAGGGGAGGGGGCGGAGCCTCAGCGGGACTCAATCATTGGCTTCAACTCGAGTCCCTCCCCTTCACACGTCACTGAACCTTAAAGGGGATCTGCACCCAAACACAGGGGTTGATTCTGTGTCACTCCCCAGTTAAAAACCACTTCAAATGCTCCTACTGAAATGGATCAGAACATGAAGGGACAATATAAAAGAACAACGTCGAGAAAATGTCAAATCAGGGGACTGTGAGCAAAAGCTTAATGTTTTCAATGCAGGAAGCGTCTCCTGTTGCTCTTCTGCTCCTGTAACCCAATGTCTGAATCATTCAAAAACTATAAACATGTAGTCATGAAGACCAATGGAAAAGTTGCTTGGAATTAGCTATTCTATCAAATACTAAAACTTATTGGTTCAGCTTTAAGTCAAATTGTAGAATCTTCTAGAATGGCCAGTTCTGAGCAACTTTTCAATTGGTCTTCATTATTTATTTATTATAGGGTTTTAATTATTTGCCTTTCTTCTTTTCAGCTTTCAAATAGGGGGTCGCTGACCCCATCTAAAAAAAAACAAATGCTCTGTAAGGCTACAAATGTATTGTTATTGCTACTTCTTATTCCTCATCTTTCTATTCAAGCCTCTCCTATTCATATTCAGTCTCTTATTCAAATCAATGCCTGGTTGCTAGGGGAATTTGGAACCTAGCAACCAGACTGCCGAAATTGCAAAGTGTTGAATAAAAAGCTAAATAACTCAAAAAACCATAAATAATAAAAAACAATTGCAAATTGTCTCAGAATATCCCTCTTTACATCACACTAACAGTTAATTTAAAGGGGAACAACCCCCTTTCACAAAAGCTTTTGTCATTCTATGCAGTTGCCACCCAGACAGACCAGCAGAGGGCGCTCCTATTACACATTCACAATAGTTGTAGTAGTAATAATTAGCGAAACGAGAATTTTGACGCCGGTGTTAAAGACAATGGGCGTCCGAATAATGTTGACGCGCAACGGTTTTGATGCGGGCAACTTTTCTGTCACACCATCCAAAAGTTTTGGACGCCAGCAAATTTTCACGCCAGTTTTGCGTGGCGGCGGAACACGGAATTTCGGAGCAAATTTGCGCCCACCACTAGTCGTCAGTTTAGTTAATTTGGATCACACTGCCCCTCCCTCTGGGTATCTATCTGCCAATTTACAATTCCCTGAGAGATGAGGACCTGCATGTCTATATCAATCTGTTCTGCCCGCAGCCAATCAGTGACAAACCTCTTGGGCCGGCCAGTGAACGGCCATCTTTAGGCAACTTACTGATCTCTACTGCGAGTCCCCGGGATTGGCATGGGATCTGCAGTAGTGATAAGCGAATTAGTCCAAATTAGCGAAACTCATTGAAGTCAATAGGCGAAAACTTTGACGCGCGTCAAATTTTGACGTCCGCAACAATTGTTATACGCGCACCTATTTTGGCCAAATGCATTTAAGTCAATGGGCGTCCCAATAATTTCGACGCGCAACAATGTTTATGCACGAGACTGACGCGTGCCGAAATTTTTTCTACGCAGTGGATTTTTCATGGCAGTTTCGCAAATTTATTCGCAAACGTGGAAATTCGCGGAAAAGAAAAGCGACAGAAGCAGCAGTAAAATGAAAGTCATTTTATTACAGTGGTGGCCACGTAGATGGCAACAACATGTTATAGTTCAGCAACGTCGGGTATAAAACACAAGTATAATGATAAACGCCTGCAAAAGCTTAAATAGTCTCATCTGTACACTTTGCGCTTGTATATTACAAGGAAACTCACAAAAGGTGCATTTACTTTTACCAACTGGAGTGGAGACTCATTAAGGGCCCACTCATCCGTTACTCAAGGGCTGGGGGGTTGTGGGAAAACTATTTATAAGGCGGTTGTTCACAAAAGTGTCAGTTTCTGTTTAAGAGGGTTGTTCCCCTTTAAATTAACTGTTAGTATGACGTAGAGAGGGATATTCTGAGACAATTTGCAATTGGTTTTCATTTTTTATTATATTATATATTTATTATGTGTGTTTTTTGAGTTATTTCGCTTTTTATTCAGCAGCTCTCCAGTGTGTAATTTCAGCAGTCTGGTTGCTAGGGTCCAAATTCCCCTAGCAACCATGCATTGATTAAAATAAGAGACTGGCATATGAATAGGATAGGCCTGAATAGAAAGATGAGTAACAAAAAGTAGCAATAACAATACACTTGGTTTTTAGATGGGGTCAGTGACCCCCGTTTGAAAGCTGGAAAAAGTCAGACGAAGAAAGCAAATCCTTCAAAAACTATAGCAAATAAATAATGAAGACCAACTGAAAAGTACTAAAGTACTAAACATACTAAAGGTTAACTTAAAGCTGGTCAGACTGGTGGGAAACTGACCAGCAGGTGGCGCTGTTGTAACAAAATTCATTTATATTCACAGCACATGTATCCCTTAATATCTTGGAATTAAAAAAGAATAAATAATGAATGTACATTGCAAAAGTTCTTACAATAGCCACGTCATCAATTTTACAATCACTTGTTTTAAAGGTTTACTTATCCTTTAAGTCCGAGGGTACTAGTAACAGTGGCTGGAGGAATGAAGAATATTCTCCTGTGGATCACTGAGTATATTGATAGTACTACAGCCTTTCGTGAAGGAGTTGGACTCTTGTGTTAGACACCTCTCATCTTTTAAGGGAACTAAATGGTATTGGACTCAGACTGTATATTGGTGGGACTAGATGTGGAAGCATTATACATGAGTATACCTCATAATCTGGGACTGGCAGCTTTAAAGTCAATTTTTGAACGCATACATAACCCCATCGATGAGCAACACAATTTTATTTTGCAGGCTTTACTGCATCCCAATGTTTTCCTGTTTGATGGCATATATTACTTACAGAGACAGGGGGTGGCCATGGGTGCGAAATGTGCCCCTAGTTATCCTAACTTGTTCCTTAGGGAATGGGAACGTCATGTTTTTTCTAGGGATGCACCGAATCCAGGATTCGGTTCGGGATTCGGCCAGGATTCAGCCTTTTTCAGCAGGGTTTGGATTCGGCCGAATCCTTCTGTTCGGCCGAACCGAATCATAATTTGCATATGCAAATTAGGGACGGAGAGGGAAATCACGTGATTTTTTGTCACAAAACAAGGAAGTAAAAAATGTTTCCCCTATATGCAAATTAGGATTCGGATTCGGTTCGGTATTCGGCCGAATCCTTCGTGAAGGATTCGGGAGTTCGGCCGAATCCAAAATAGTGGATTCGGTGCATCCCTAGTTTTTTCGAATGATGAATATGAGATGTACCTGTGCCATATCCTCCGATGGGACATCGATGACATCATGATCATCTGGCAGGGTTCCGAAACTCGACTGAAAGAATTTGTGGCTAAACTTAATGTTAACACATACAATTTGACTTTTACGGTCAATTACGACAGTGAGAGGCTTGAATTTTTGGACATTGAGTTACGAAAAGATCAACAGGGCTTCTTGACCACAACCCTCTTTCGTAAACAAACGGCCAGTAATAGCTTCCTTCATGCCAAAGAAACCCGACCACACAATTAACTAATCAGGGACAGACGAGACTTATGTTAACGATAGGGATGTGAGATCCGTCATTCACAAACATTGGGACATATTGACTAAGGACCCGACGTTGGGACAGCTGGTTTCTCCTAGGGATGCACCGAATCCACTATTTTTGATTCGGCCGAGCACCCGAATCCTTTGTGGAAGATTCGGCCGAATACCGAACCGAATCCGAACCCTAATTTGCATATGCAAATTAGGGGTGGGAAGTGAAAAATAATTTAACTTCCTTGTTTTGTGACGAAAAGTCACGCAATTTCCCTCCCCACCCCTAATTTGCATATGCAAATTAGGATTCGGATTCGATTCGGCCGGGCAGAAGGATTTGAATCCTGCTGAAAAAGGCTAAATCCTGGCCGAATCCCGAACTGAATCCTGGATTCGGTGCATCCCTAGTTTCTCCACATCCTTTAATTACATATATAAGGAATACAAGCATTGGGGGACCTGTTAACCCATAGCCACTATCAGAAAGGCTCCAGGAGGGCTTGTTGCAAGACACCGGGCACCTTCAGGTGCGGAGCCTGTGAGCAGTGCCAATTCTTAAAAATGTCCAATACTTTTGGGAATGACCAGTCAAATTTTGACATGTACCACTACATATCATGTACCACCACTTTTGTAGTGTATTTATTTTAGGGATGCACCGAATCCACTATTTTGGATTCGGCCGAACCCCCGAATCCTTCACAAAGGATTCGGCCAAATACCGAACCGAATCCGAATCCTAATTTGCATATGCAAATTAGGGATGGGAAGGGGAAACATTTTCTACTTCCTTGTTTTGTGACAAAAAGTCACGTGATTTCCCTCTCCGTCCCTAATTTGCATATGCAAATTAGGATTCGGTTCGGCCGGACAGAAGGATTCGGCCGAATCCGAACCCTGCTGAAAAAGGCCGAATCCCGAACCCTGCTGAAAAAGGCCGAATCCCGAACCCTGCTGAAAAAGGCCGAATCCCGAACCGAATCCTGGATTCGGTGCATCCCTAATTTATTTATTTGCCATTGCGGCAGCATGTATGTGGGGAAAACAATAAGGCGCATTTATGAACATATACGGGACATTAAGAACAGTATTGCTAAGCATATCTATTGCTCACATAATGGCCAATATTCAGGCTGCTTCTTCCAGGCCATAGATCGTTTACATGGGGTCATAAGGGGGGGTGATTTGGAAAATAGATTACTCCAATTGGAGACATCTTGGATCTTCACACTCAATACTTATAAGTCAGAATTTGGACTGAATGCACCCCCCCCCTTCCTTCTGGACCTATTAAGACTAGTCGTCCTGGACATAGGATTTTCTTTACTGGTTTTTCCCTTTTCTTCATTTTTTCTGCTTTGTTTTCAATTTTGGTTTATTGTTTTTGCCTTCGCTGTTGTGTTTTTTTTAGGGATGCACCGAATCCAGGATTCAGTTCGGGATTCGGACAGGATTCGGCCTTTTTCAGCAGGATTCGGATTCGGCCGAATCCTTCTGCCCGGCCGAACCGAATCCTAATTTGCATATGCAAAAAAAAACAAGGAAGTTAAATAATTTTTCACTTCCCACCCCTAATTTGCATATGCAAATTAGGGTTCGGATTCGGTTCGGTATTAGCTTGAATCTTTCATAAAGGATTTGGGGGTTCGACCGAATCCAAAATAGTGGATTCGGTGCATCCCTAGTTTTTTTTTTTCTTTATTTATCTTTTATTTTTTGTTTTGTTTTTGCTTTTGTCCTCAACATTTATATGTTGCAATTCTATTGCACTTTGGTGCTTTACTTCATTGCTGTTTAATTCAATTCAGCTCACTATATGTATTATTGGTTTATTTGATTGCTATTTTGCCTTTATTGTAATATCTTCATCACTATGCTTTCATTTAAGATGCCATGAAACAATACAGAATTACCGTATACACTCGAGTATAAGCCGAGTTTTTCAGCCCCAAAATATGCTGAAAAACTCTACCTCGGCTTATACTCGGGTCAAGCGCAAAAACAGTTGCCGGCGTCTAAGAATAGTCGCCGGTGCCTAAGAACAGTCACCGGCATCTAAGAATAGTCGCCGGCGTCCAAGAATAGTATCCAAGAATGGTCGCCGGCATCCAAAAACGAGACGCCGGCACCTCCAATGGGAGCAGAAACCCTCAATTTTTTGATTGAAACTTACCAGAAGCTGCTGCATTTCTCACCCTCGGCTTATACTCGAGTCAATAAGCTTTCCCAGTTTTTGGAGGTAAAATTAGGTACCTCGGCTTATACTCGGGATGGCTTATACTCGAGTATATACGGTACCCAATATTGCATTTTAGTATCACTTCTCACATCTTCAACCTGGAAATGATTGTCCTATATAAGAGAAGGTGAAAACTGACTGAAGAAATCAATTGGCAACAAATGCTGCTGAGTTTCAATTGTCGAATGTGTGTAACTTCATTTACTACTGGATGCAATTGTTTGGAGTAGTAGTTCCCATGGCACCTAGAGTTCACAGTCACATGACGTTTCCTTTAAATAACGCACCATTTCCGGTTATCCGGCCTCTTGACAAAGCCACGATTGTGGCGAAACGGTTGTCGAGGTGCAGAGCACTTCATACTTTAGATGGAGTATTTGGGGGTCACATGAGTAGGGGGTTTTCGTGTATATATTCTCCTGCAGAGCAGAGGACAAGAACCCACCCATGTTTTTATACAAATCCACTGTACACCCATTTTTTTTTTTAAATATAATTTTTGGCTACGAATAAAATGACAAGGGCAAATAAAATACAAAAAAAAATATATATATATATATTTCCTCCCCTTGCAACATTACATAGAAAATTCAAGTGCAATTTAAACATACTTATTGTACTACACGTCACCTCTCACAGTAATACTTGCTCGGAAGTAGTTTCTGTAACCAAAATTTTTTTTAAAAAAAAACACCCCCCCAATGGAAAGTTCTAGAAATGTTTTTGTAATCCACTGTAAGTGGCAGTCGCAACGGCCGTCCCATTGTGGACCCCCTGTTGTAAAGTGGAGGGGAGAAACCAAATGCAGAGGGGGCGGGAGGCTCTAACTGGGCTGCTGCCAACGTGTCCCCAGTGCCCAGTGATTTGAGTCGATCCAATCACAAATCTTTCATTTTCCAGCAGCTGAAAGTGCCAATAATCAAGGTTCACCCAAACGGCTGAAATGGGCACTGGAATTCCACCCCATGTAGAGCAGCCTTAGGAATCTCCCGTGCCTTTCACTTTAAATCCAGCCCGTCCCCCGTGTGACACAAATACTTTTATAATCCGAGGTAATTCCCAACAGCTCTCTGGAATGGAATCCCCTTCCGTCTGGATTCCCCTTCCAAACTAGAATGAATTCCCCTTGTGTATAGAACTAGGAGGGATTCCCCATTAGGGATGGCAAATTTCACCCGTTTCGTCAAAGATTCGCCACCGGCGAAATGTCGCCGACTCCATTAAAGTCTATGGGCGTCAAAGCAAATTTTGACGCACAACACCATACAAGTCTATGGGCGTCATTTCCGCAGTGAAACAAGGCGAAAAAATTCGCCCATCCCTATTCCTCATCCGAACTAGGATGGATTCCCCTTCCATCTATACTGGATTCCCCTCCCGTCTTGAATGGATTCCCCTTCCGTACAAGAATAGATTCCTTTTCTGAACCAGAATGGATTCCCCATCCGAACTAAAATGGATTCCCATTCCGTCTGGATTCCCCTTCCATCTATACTGGATTCCCCTTCCATCTGGATTCCCCTTCTCTCTAGAATGGATTCCCCTTTCGAACTAGAATGGATTCCGTCTGGATTCCCCTTCAGTCTAGACTGGACTCCCCTTCCATCTATACTGGATTTCCCTTCTATCGATACTGGATTCCCCTTCCATCTAGACTGGACTTTCCTACTGTCTATACTGGATTCCCCTTCCGTCTTGAATGGATTCCCATTCCGTCTAGACTGAACTCCCCTTCCTTCTATAATGGATTCCCCTTCCGTCTAGAATGGATTCCCCTCCAGTCTCTACTGGACTCCCATTCTGTATAGAATGGATCCCCCTTCCACCATACTGGATTCCCCTTCCATCTAGAATGGATTCCCCTTCTGACTAGAATGGATTCCCCTTCTGTCTATACTGAATTCCCCTTATGTCGAGACTGGATTCCCCTTCTGTCTAGAATAGATTCCTCTTCAGTCTATACTGGACTTCCCTTCTGTCTAGAATGGATTCCTCTTATGACTAGAATGGATTCCCCCTTACGACTAGACTGGATTACCCTTCCATCTAAACTGGATTCCCTTTCAGTCTAGACTGGATTCCCCTTCCAACTAGAATGGATTTTCCTTCAGTCTAGAATAGATTCCCTTTCTGTCTATACTGGATTCCGGCATGATTCTATCTGAATGTCCCGCAGCTTTGGAGGTCAATGATTGCAGTTGGTCACTTCAGTCCTGAAGTCCGTTTGTGGGGCTTCCGAAGGTGATGTCTGTTAAATCCATGTCCGTATTCTTCCAATGTGCAGGAATATTTGCCGTAAATAGGACAGATTTTGTTTGTTTTTTTCTACTTTGAGGAAAAATAAGTGGACCAAGAAAGGAAATAACAGGGAGGGTGTGGGGGCAAATAGAATAAAGTTATTTGTATGGCCGTAAAAACCTGGAGACTTTTGACTTCAGCAGTTTAATAAAAGACCTTGGAAACATCTCCTTGGATTCCTGTGCTGTGTACTTGAAATAGTTCTGGGGGTGCGCTAATACATCGAATAGGGAATTGATCAACTTCTTGTCCTGAAACAGAAGAGAGAAACGGTAAGTTATGGACCCTGAGTATCACTCATGTATTATAAGGGATAAAGTACCCCCTACTGTAAATGATAAGGATATTAGAAGTCACTGAGGGGTTGTTCTGTGACCATATAAAGGCACAAGGCTGCAGGCTGAGTTATACAGGGAACTCTGAGTATCACTCATGTATTATAAGGGATAATGTACCCCCTACTGTAAATGATAAGGATATTAGAAGTCACTGAGGGGTTGTTCTGTGACCATATAAAGGCACAAGGCTGCAGGCTGAGTTATACAGGGAACTCTGAGTATCACTCATGTATTATAAGGGATAATGTACCCCCTACTGTAAATGATAAGGATATTAGAAGTCACTGAGTGGTTGTTCTGTGACCATATAAAGGCACAAGGCTGCAGGCTGAGTTATACAGGGAACTCTGAGTATCACTCATGTATTATAAGGGATAATGTACCCCCTACTGTAAATGATAAGGATATTAGAAGTCACTGAGGGGTTGTTCTGTGACCATATAAAGGCACAAGGCTGCAGGCTGAGTTATACAGGGAACTCTGAGTATCACTCATGTATTATAAGGGATAATGTACCCCCTACTGTAAATGATAAGGATATTAGAAGTCACTGAGGGGTTGTTCTGTGACCATATAAAGACACAAGGCTGCAGGCTGAGTTATACAGGGAACTCTGAGTATCACTCATGTATTATAAGGGCTAATGTACCCCCTACTGTAAATGATAAGGATATTAGAAGTCACTGGGGGGTTGTTCTGTGACCATATAAAGACACAAGGCTGCAGGCTGAGTTATACAGGGAACTCTGAGTATCACTCATGTATTATAAGGGATAATGTACCCCCTACTGTAAATGATAAGGATATTAGAAGTCACTGAGGGGTTGTTCTGTGACCATATAAAGGCACAAGGCTGCAGGCTGAGTTATACAGGGAACTCTGAGTATCACTCATGTATTATAAGGGCTAATGTACCCCCTACTGTAAATGATAAGGATATTAGAAGTCACTGGGGGGTTGTTCTGTGACCATATAAAGACACAAGGCTGCAGGCTGAGTTATACAGGGAACTCTGAGTATCACTCATGTATTATAAGGGATAATGTACCCCCTACTGTAAATGATAAGGATATTAGAAGTCACTGAGGGGTTGTTCTGTGACCATATAAAGGCACAAGGCTGCAGGCTGAGTTATACAGGGAACTCTGAGTATCACTCATGTATTATAAGGGATAATGTACCCCCTACTGTAAATGATAAGGATATTAGAAGTCATTGAGGGGTTGTTCTGTGACCATATAAAGACACAAGGCTGCAGGCTGAGTTATACAGGGAACTCTGAGTATCACTCATGTATTATAAGGGCTAATGTACCCCCTACTGTAAATGATAAGGATATTAGAAGTCACTGGGGGGTTGTTCTGTGACCATATAAAGACACAAGGCTGCAGGCTGAGTTATACAGGGAACTCTGAGTATCACTCATGTATTATAAGGGATAATGTACCCCCTACTGTAAATGATAAGGATATTAGAAGTCACTGGGGGTTGTTCTGTGACCATATAAAGGCACAAGGCTGCAGGCTGAGTTATACAGGGAACTCTGAGTATCACTCATGTATTATAAGGGATAATGTACCCCCTACTGTAAATGATAAGGATATTAGAAGTCACTGAGGGGTTGTTCTGTGACCATATAAAGGCACAAGGCTGCAGGCTGAGTTATACAGGGAACTCTGAGTATCACTCATGTATTATAAGGGATAATGTGCCCCCTACTATAAATGATAAGGATATTAGAAGTCACTGAGGGGTTGTTCTGTGACCATATAAAGGCACAAGGCTGCAGGCTGAGTTATACAGGGAACTCTGAGTATCACTCATGTATTATAAGGGATAATGTGCCCCCTACTGTAAATTATAAGGATATTAGAAGTCACTGGGGGTTGTTCTGTGACCATATAAAGACACAAGGCTGCAGGCTGAGTTATACAGGGAACTCTGAGTATCACTCATGTATTATAAGGGATAATGTACCCCCTACTGTAAATGATAAGGATATTAGAAGTCACTGAGGGGTTGTTCTGTGACCATATAAAGGCACAAGGCTGCAGGCTGAGTTATACAGGGAACTCTGAGTATCACTCATGTATTATAAGGGATAATGTACCCCCTACTGTAAATGATAAGGATATTAGAAGTCACTGAGGGGTTGTTCTGTGACCATATAAAGGCACAAGGCTGCAGGCTGAGTTATACAGGGAACTCTGAGTATCACTCATGTATTATAAGGAATAATGTACCCCCTACTGTAAATGATAAGGATATTAGAAGTCACTGAGGGGTTGTTCTGTGACCATATAAAGGCACAATATATAATATTGTAATAATGTTTCCTCCTTTATATATATATATATATATATGAAATATATATGAAATATATATGAAATATATATGAAATCTCTTATTCGGTTCTCTCCTCAGTTTAAGTAAATAGTAAACTGTTTTGAAATGTCTATTTCCTGTTCACCCATTAGGTATAACCCATGTATTACAGGAAGTGACATCACCTGAAAAGAATTAAGTCATCACATAAAAACTCTATTGCTTCAGGAGAAAGGTTTTTTTCTCTCCTAATTGAATCTCATTTACACGTTGTCACCTGATAAAACCCCAACATCCCGTCTGCTTTATTGGTCTGACTCAATAATCCATTCATTGGAAATAAATCTCACTCTGGGCTATTGTTATATTATTATAGCACTTACTTTTAATATTTCTTGATGGTTCTCAGAAGCATATAATCTCCCGTCACGAACGATGTCTTCTATTAACTGCTGATAGTCCTCTGCACAGAAATAACCGATGTTATAACGTTTTTAAACAACTTATTATTTATAATATTCAGCCAATATTAAAGCTAAGAGCAGAGCAATGGCTCAAGCTATATTTTTGTCCCTAATGGCCCACCGTACTGTTTGGGGATGTGATTGTCAATGGCTTTCAGTTCATGGGTTATGGGAGCAGCAATCGGAGCAGAACACAGACTTTCGGTGGGATTTAATTTGCTAAATTAAATGGAAACAATCCAATGAGACAACTGTCACTTCTCTCACTGCCAGAACACACAGTGTCATTTACCATCATACGTGACGTAGGGAACTTGGAATCCTTTGCCGCTGTTTCCCTCGTTGGTTTTAAACTGGATCCAGAGTTTCCGTGAGCGGGAGGTGAAGGCAATGGGTCTCTCGTACGTCTGACAAGTCTCATATGTCGTTACGGAGGCCGGGGAAGCTGCAAACAATAATGAAGTGAGAGGAGCTGAGACTTACAATAAAGATACATTTTTCCATATTATCTATATTATTACATAGGCGTTGACTGAATCCCAAATCCAAACCTTTTAAGCCATGTGACTTTAAATCTTTGGGCAACTGACTGTGAATAATTTCTGATTTGTTGCCTCAGCTCTAAATTCTATTCTATCCGCTCCTACCTGCTTGCCACGCGGCCCTCTGACTCTCTCCTGCCCCAAACAATGCAAGAAAAGCGGGGAGGGAGGTGGCTACAGGAGGGCGGCTAGCAAGGGGACCCTGAAGTTGGAGGAGGAGGGTCAGTGACCCTGAAGTTGGAGGAGGAGGAGGTTCATTGGCCTTGAAGTTGGAGGAGGAGGGTCAGTGGCCTTGAAGTTGGAGGAGGAGGAGGGTCAGTGGCCCTGAAGTTGGAGGAGGAGGGACAGTGGCTCTGAAGTTGGAGGAGGAGGGTCAGTGGCCCTGAAGTTGCAGGAGGAGGGTCAGTGGCCCTGAAGTTGGAGGAGGAGGGTCAGTGGCCTTGAAGTTGGAGGAGGAGGAGGGTCAGTGGCCCTGAAGTTGGAGGAGGAGGGACAGTGGCTATGAAGTTGGAGGAGGAGGGTCAGTGGCCCTGAAGTTGGAGGAGGAGGGTCGGTGGCCCTGAAAATGGAGGAGGAGGGTCAGTGGCCCTGATGTTGGAGGGTCAGTGGCCCTGAAGTTGGAGGAGGAGGGTCAGTGGCCCTGAAGTTGGAGGGTCAGTGGCCCTGATGTTGCAGGAGGAGGGTCAGTGGCCCTGAAGTTGGAGGAGGAGGGTCAGTGGCCCTGAAAATGGAGGAGGAGGGTCAGTGGCCCTGAAGTTGGAGGAGGAGGGACAGTGGCCCTGAAGTTGCAGGAGGAGGGTCAGTGGCCCTGAAGTTGGAGGAGGAGGGTCAGTGGCCCTGAAGTTGGCAGGGGGGGGGCAACTCCCATGCCACATGAGGGCCCCTCATGTGGCAGCCCCAGTGGGCCCAGGCCTCCCCAGTCCGACGCTGTATACAACAACTAATAGTTTGCAGGAAATAGAAAAGCAAGACAATAGGTCCAATTGTAATAATCTTCTCCAGACTCACCACTTTTCCTCATCACTAAGACGTCTCCGCACTCATCTTCAATGGGAAGGAATATCTCCGGGACAACTATAAGAATCCTTCTCTTAGGAGGTGGGTTGATGTTCCAGATGCACTCGACGTGGGCCGGGTAATCTCCGGGGTAGTTGGGCGACTCAATGTATCCCGCGTAGTCTCCTAATTCCCCTCCGCAGTGTTGGTCTGGGAGAGTAAGCACAAAGGGCAGTGTTGGGTGGGCGGCCACAGAAAGCCCATTATACAGCTTCATTCTGGACTAAACCCCCATTGTATTTCAGGATGGCTGACTATAAGCCTCCTATCTTAATAGGAGTCAAGAAGTGACAGTTTAGTGTCACACAATTTTGCCAACAGCACTTTCAACATATAATATATATGAATATCCTGTAAATTATATCCTTATAAACGGTGACTAGTGATGTCATCAGTTACAAACGGTGAGTAGTGATGTCATTTCTGTCACATGACTCACTAAAACTTGTGTATTATAATAAATAAAGTTCCCCTTGTTGGAAAATATGAGGATATTAGAAGTCACCTCGGAGTTCCATGACCTGTATAAATTTATATGGTTATAGAACTCCTTGGTGACTTATAATATCCTTATATTTTACAATGGGGGGTACTTTGTTCACTATATAATGGGCACTTACTCTTGCAATGCGTCACATTGGTGGAACCATCAAAGTCAGTGCTGGTATTGCCCGGGCACGTTATACAAAAATTCAGTCCAAACTCGGGTTGGTACGTTCCAATCGGACACCTGATACACCTGTGAGTTGCGGAATTGTAGTAATGTCCCGGGGAACAATGAACTGAAGGGAAAGCAAAAGATTACGGAATCATGTTTAGTTATCAAATATCAACATGAATCAGTTCCCTAAAGGATAAGTAAATATTTAAAATAAGTGAATGTAAAATTGATGAGGGGGCTATTCTAAGCACTTTTGGAATTTACATTCATTATTTATTCTTTTTCAATTCCAAGATATTAAGGGATACATGTACTGTTAATATGAATGAATTGTGTTACAACAGCGCCACCTGCTGGTCAGTTTCCCACCAGTCTGACCAGCAAGTAGTCAAGGAAGTTGTCAGGAGAAAGAAAGAGGCTGATGTTCTTCTGCTTAGGAATAAAATTATAAGCCTTTCTCACATCTTTCCTAAGCAGAAGAACATCAGCCTCTTTCTTTCTCCTGACAACTTCCTTGACTACTTGCTGGTCAGACTGGTGGGAAACTGACCAGCAGGTGGCGCTGTTGTAACACAATTCATTCATATTAACAGCACATGTATCCCTTAATATCTTGGGATTAAAAATAAACAAATAATGAATGTAAATGACAAAAGTGCTTAGAATAGCCCCCTCGTCAGTTTTAATTATTTCAAAGTTTTACTTATCCTTTAAGATGATTAAAGGACCAGTAACATCAAGTTTTTTTTTTTAAAAAAAAAACCCACAAAGACAAATGAAACTTTGAAATCGCTAAGTCTTTATTAAGAAATAACTTGCGCTCCTCTTCAGAAAAGGCGACAGGGCGACGATCCATTGTGCGGTGCTCGATTTCTCCTCCCTGGCTGTCTCCTATAATAAGGAAGGCAGGGAGGAGAAATCGAGTGCCGCACCATGGATCGCCTTTTCTGAAGAGGAGCACAATCGGAGTTTCGGTAAGTTATTTCTTAATACTAGGGATGCACCGAATCCACTTTTTTGGATTCGGCCGAACCCCTGAATCCTTTGTGAAAGATTCGGCCGAATACCGAACCGAATCCGAACCCTAATTTGCATATGCAAATTAGGGGTGGGAAGGGAAAACATTTTTTACTTCCTTGTTTTCTGACAAAACGTCATGCAATTTCCCTCCCGCCCCTAATTTGCATATGCAAATTAGGATTCGGATTCGGTTCGGCTGGGCAGAAGGATTCGGCCGAATCCGAATCCTGCTGAAAAAGGCCGAATACTGGCCGAATCCCAAACCGAATCCTGGATTCGGTGCATCCCTACTTAATACAGACTTAGCGATTTCAACGTTTCATTTGTCTTAGTGTTTTTTTTTTTTTCGTTGTATACTTACAATTTAAAAAAAAAACAAAAAAACTTTTCGTTTTCAAAGTTTAATTTGTCTTTGTGGTTTTTTTTTCCGTTGTACACTAACGTATTTAAAATGTAGAGTATAGTTTCTCTTCTTTCGGCACGTAAAAACCACCTACCTTTTGTTTCGCAGTCTTGGAAAGAGACAGCACTTTCATATTTAGTCGCCAGACCCCCTCCGCATGGGAAGCACATGGTACGGCCCGACTCTGGCTGATAGGAGCCCAGGGGGCATGACCTGCAGGGTCTGAAGCCATCGGGGGAGAAGTGCCCAGGAGCACACTGTCCTGAAATTCAATCAATTCGGAGATTCCAGTGACCTGTATAACTGACCTCATTCTTGGTTTACTTTATGGCTGAGATTTCTAATGAAAAGGTGCAACTACTAAACTCACCTCCGCACTCAGACACGTTTCTTGCTCCGGCGATACCTGATCCGTCATTGCTTGGGCAAAGCTCACACGTCAGCTGCCCTCTGGTATCCTGGTATGTGCCCGGAGCACAGGGGAGGCAATGCTTGTCTTCACTATAAAATGTACCAGCAGGACAAGAAACTGCAAAAAGGGCAATAAGTAGGTTGCACAGTTGGGACCTTGTAAAATACCCCTAATAATTCATAGCAATTGGTATGTCCTTATGCCGGTGCTAAATAAAGCTAAGAATGGAAAGTAAGAGGGCAGAGATCTGCAAAGAACCAGGAGGAAGAATAGGGAATAAATTAGGGATGCACCGAATCCAGGATTCGGTTCAGAAATCGGCCAGGATTCGGCCTTTTTCAGCAGGATTCGGATTTGGCCAAATCCTTCAGCCCCAGCTGAACCGAATCCGAATTTGCATATGCAAATTAGGGCCGGGAGGGAAATTGATTGACTTTTTGTCACAAAACAAGGAAATAAAAAATGTTTTCCCCCTTTCCCCGCCCCTAATTTGCATAGGCTCCTTATTCGTCCGAATCCAAAATTAGAATAAATGACGGAGAGCAATAGTAAATATTTTTTTATAACTTAAGGGGTTTCTACATTTTTGTTACAGAATAAATAAACCTTAAAAATAAGTGACTATAAAATTGAGGAGGGGGATATTCTAAGCCCTTTGTCATTTACATGTATTATTTATTCATTTTTAATTCCAAGGGAGACATGTGCTGTGAATATGAATGAATTGTGTTCCAACAGCGCCACCTGCTGGTCATTTTCCCACCAGTCTGACCAGCAAGTAGACAAGGAAGTTGTCAGGAGAAAGAAAGAGGCTGATGTTCTTCTGCTTAGGAATAAAATTAGAAACCTTTCTCACATCTTTCCTAAGCAGAAGAACATCAGCCTCTTTCTTTCTCCTGACAACTTCCTTGACTACTTGCTGGTCAGACTGGTGGGAAACTGACCAGCAGGTGGCGCTGTTGTAACAAAATTCATTCATTTTAAAAGTACATGTATCCCTTAATATCTTGGGATTTAAAAAGAATAAATAATGAATGTACATTGCAAAAGTGCTTAGAATAGCCCCCCTCCTCTATTTTACATTCACTTATTTTTAAGGTTTACTTATCCTTTAAATTTAGATGTTCCCATCTGAAAACAAGTAGTCATGTCCCTTTAATCCCCCCGTAGTTCCTGCTATCGCCCCTATTGCAATAAGTGCCCGTACCACATTTCCCGTCCAGCAGAATGTGTCCGGTGCTGCACGCTTCATGCGTTTCGGATACCTTCGCCGGTTTCTGCGCCACTTCATATTCCGCCCCAGAAAACTGAATATAAAACTGCTGCTTGTTGATGGACTTTCGGAGGGTTTTGATGGCGGTCTGCAGCTTCTGCTCCATTTTTCTCCGTGCGCAGTCTGAGTTGCAGGAATCTGGATCATCAGAGAAAAGAAATCTTTGCAGGTGGAGTTCTGATGTGCACAGCTTTTTGTATGCAGCTGACAGGCATTGAAGTTTAAAGGGGTTGTTTCCCTTTAAATTAACTTTTAGTGTGATGTAGAGAGGGATATTCTGCATCCATTTGCAATTGGTTTTATTTTTTTATTATTTGTTGTTTTTTTTAATTAGCAGCTCCTCAGTTTGTAATTTCAGCCGTCTGGTTGCTACGGTCCAAATTCCCCTAGCAACCATGCACTGATTTGAATAAGAGACTGGAATATGAATAGGAGAGGCCTGAATAGAAAGATGAGTAGTAAAAAGTAGCAATAACAATACATTTGTAGCCTTACAGAGCATTTGTTTTAGATGGGGTCACTGACCCCCCCATTTGAAAGCTGGAAAGAGTCAGAAGAAGAAGGCAAATCATTTAAAAACGATAAAGAATGAATAATGATGACCAATTGAAAAGTTGGTTAGAATTTAAGGTGGACCTTTAGGGGCAGATTTATCAAGGGTCAAATTTCGAAGTAAAAAATACTTCAAAAATCGACCGTCGAATGATTTTTCACCGAATTTGGCAATCGAACGATCGAAGTAAAAACGTTCGAATCGAACGATTTTAGCGTACGATCGAACGATTTTACTTCGGTGTGTGAAGACTTAGAAAATGGTCGTAGAAGGTCCCCATAGGCGAACATAGCATTTCGGCAGGTTTAATTTGGCGAAGTATTGAAGTCGAAGTTTTTTTTAAAGAGACAGTACTTCGATGATCGAATATTCGAACTATTTTTACTTCGAATCGAAGTCGAAGTAACTTCGAAGTCGTAGTATCCTATTCGAAGGATACAAAAGATTACTTAGAATTTTTTTACTTCGAAAATTCACTCAAATTGATAAAATTGATAAATCTGCCCCTTAAGGTGAACCACCCCTTTAACTACTGTTTGGTTGCATGGGATTAATTACCCTAGCAACCAGGCTGACACATATACATATACATATATCCTCTCTGAGTAGGAATTCAGCTAAAAATAAAGTCTCACCCACCTGTCACCTCCTCCCTCTTGATTTCCAGCTCAAATTCCGCGGTGATGTGCGAGACTTCTTTGGCGGGGGAGTTGCGCCCACGGCGTTTCTTTTTGGACGAGTCGCACTTCAGGTTCACAAACGTAACGTGGCAGTTGTCTGATTGGGTGAAAGAATAAAGCGACATAAATCGCCAATAAAGCGAATAGAGGGCATGAGGCCATAAGACAATAAAAGTCCTATAAACCTCAACATATAGGAAACTCTATTTTATTAGGAAAGTCTATTTTATTCTATTCAACGTATAGGAGGTCTCTTTTGAATTGAGACCGTTCCATTTCATAGGCACCAGTCAACTACTTACCTGTCTGTGACTGCCGTCCGGACTCTCTGATCTTCTCTTTCCTTCTGGGTCTTAAATGGCACCTGGCGTCTTTTATTTTAAATCGCGCTTTTTGCGTTATGGGAGGAGCCACAGAATCTATAAGCAAAGGCATTAAAGCCACTTTAAAACAGAAAATAATCCACAGATATAATATATAGGGTTTCATTGGACTTTGTTTCTACAGCTGTAAAATAAAACACTAATGCAGAAGATGTTTAAGTACGGAACTACAGAAGAGCAAAAAAATTACGAGTTTTAAAATGCATAATTATGACTTTAAATCTCATAATTATGATTTAAAAAAAAAAAATCTAAATTATGACTTTTAGGGGCAGATTTATCAAAGGTCGAGGTAAATTTTCAAATTCAATTTTTTTTTCTCTACTTCGACTAGGGAATAATCCAAATTCAATTAGACTTTGAAAAAAAAATCAAAAATTAGAATATCGAAATTTATCATGTACTGTCGACTTCGACTATTCGCCATCTAAAACCTGTCGAATTGCTGTTTTAGCCTATGGGGGACCTCCTAGAACCTATTTGGCGGACTTTGAAAATTCAAAGTTTTTTTTGGGAAAAACGTTGATTTGAATTTGATCGAACGTGCTATTACTTCGAATCGTATGATTCGAATTCAAACAAAAACTGACATAATCAATCCAAAAAAACCTTTGATTTCCTTTTCGGTTGGTCTCTTTGAATTCCAATTTCGAATTTTTTTAAATTTGAAATTCGACCCTTGATAAATGTGCCCCTTAATCTCATAATCATGATTTTAAAAAATCTAAATTATGATTTCTATTCTCATAATGATGACTTTTAAACTCAAAATTATGATTTTGAGATTAAAAATCATAATTATGAGATTAAAAATCAAAATTATGAGATTAAAAGTCATAATTAATCAGAATTGTTTTTTTTGTTGGCCCCAGTGCAAAAAATGAATTGCACGTAGCCATTATAATCACTTTATTATTACATGTGTTTAAATCACTTTATTATTACATGTGTTTAAATCACTTTATTATTACATGTGATTAAATCACTTTATTATTACATGTGTTTAAATCACTTTATTATTACATGTGTTTAAATCACTTTATTATTACATGTGTTTAAATCACTTTATTATTACATGTGTTTAAATCTCTTTATTATTACATGTGTTTAAATCACTTTATTATTACATGTGATTAAATCACTTAAATATTACATGTGTTTAAATCACTTTATTATTACATGTGTTTAAATCACTTTATTATTACATGTGTTTAAATCTCTTTATTATTACATGTGTTTAAATCACTTTATCATTACATGTGATTAAATCACTTAAATATTACATGTGTTTAAATCACTTTATTATTACATGTGTTTAAATCACTTTATTATTACATGTGTTTAAATCACTTTATTATTACATGTGTTTAAATCTCTTTATTATTACATGTGTTTAAATCACTTTATTATTACATGTGTTTAAATCACTTTATTATTACATGTGATTAAATCACTTTATTATTACATGTGATTAAATCACTTTATTATTACATGTGATTAAATCACTTTATTATTACATGTGTTTAAATCACTTTATTATTACATGTGATTAAATCACTTTATTATTACATGTGTTTAAATCACTTTATTATTACATGTGATTAAATCACTTTATTATTACATGTGATTAAATCACTTTATTATTACATGTGATTAAATCACTTTATTATTACATGTGTTTAAATCACTTTATTATTACATGTGATTAAATCACTTTATTATTACATGTGTTTAAATCACTTTATTATTACATGTGTTTAAATCACTTTATTATTACATGTGTTTAAATCTCTTTATTATTACATGTGATTAAATCACTTAAATATTACATGTGTTTAAATCACTTTATTATTACATGTGTTTAAATCTCTTTATTATTACATGTGTTTAAATCACTTTATTATTACATGTGATTAAATCACTTAAATATTACATGTGTTTAAATCACTTTATTATTACATGTGTTTAAATCTCTTTATTATTACATGTGTTTAAATCACTTTATTATTACATGTGTTTAAATCACTTTATTATTACATGTGTTTAAATCTCTTTATTATTACATGTGTTTAAATCACTTTATTATTACATGTGTTTAAATCACTTTATTATTACATGTGATTAAATCACTTTATTATTACATGTGTTTAAATCACTTTATTATTACATGTGATTAAATCACTTTATTATTACATGTGTTTAAATCACTTTATTATTACATGTGATTAAATCACTTTATTATTACATGTGATTAAATCACTTTATTATTACATGTGATTAAATCACTTTATTATTACATGTGTTTAAATCACTTTATTATTACATGTGATTAAATCACTTTATTATTACATGTGATTAAATCACTTTATTATTACATGTGATTAAATCACTTTATTATTACATGTGATTAAATCACTTTATTATTACATGTGATTAAATCACTTTATTATTACATGTGTTTAAATCACTTTATTATTACATGTGATTAAATCACTTTATTATTACATGTGTTTAAATCACTTTATTATTACATGTGATTAAATCACTTTATTATTACATGTGATTAAATCACTTTATTATTACATGTGTTTAAATCACTTTATTATTACATGTGATTAAATCACTTTATTATTACATGTGATTAAATCACTTTATTATTACATGTGTTTAAATCACTTTATTATAACATGTGTTTAAATCACTTTATTATTACATGTGTTTAAATCTCTTTATTATTACATGTGTTTAAATCACTTTATTATTACATGTGATTAAATCACTTAAATATTACATGTGTTTAAATCACTTTATTATTACATGTGTTTAAATCACTTTATTATTACATGTGTTTAAATCACTTTATTATTACATGTGTTTAAATCTCTTTATTATTACATGTGTTTAAATCACTTTATTATTACATGTGTTTAAATCACTTTATTATTACATGTGATTAAATCACTTTATTATTACATGTGATTAAATCACTTTATTATTACATGTGATTAAATCACTTTATTATTACATGTGATTAAATCACTTTATTATTACATGTGATTAAATCACTTTATTATTACATGTGTTTAAATCACTTTATTATTACATGTGATTAAATCACTTTATTATTACATGTGTTTAAATCACTTTATTATTACATGTGTTTAAATCACTTTATTATTACATGTGTTTAAATCTCTTTATTATTACATGTGATTAAATCACTTAAATATTACATGTGTTTAAATCACTTTATTATTACATGTGTTTAAATCTCTTTATTATTACATGTGTTTAAATCACTTTATTATTACATGTGATTAAATCACTTAAATATTACATGTGTTTAAATCACTTTATTATTACATGTGTTTAAATCACTTTATTATTACATGTGTTTAAATCACTTTATTATTACATGTGTTTAAATCACTTTATTATTACATGTGTTTAAATCTCTTTATTATTACATGTGTTTAAATCACTTTATTATTACATGTGTTTAAATCACTTTATTATTACATGTGATTAAATCACTTTATTATTACATGTGTTTAAATCACTTTATTATTACATGTGATTAAATCACTTTATTATTACATGTGATTAAATCACTTTATTATTACATGTGATTAAATCACTTTATTATTACATGTGATTAAATCACTTTATTATTACATGTGTTTAAATCACTTTATTATTACATGTGTTTAAATCACTTTATTATTACATGTGTTTAAATCTCTTTATTATTACATGTGTTTAAATCACTTTATTATTACATGTGTTTAAATCACTTTATTATTACATGTGATTAAATCACTTTATTATTACATGTGATTAAATCACTTTATTATTACATGTGTTTAAATCACTTTATTATTACATGTGATTAAATCACTTTATTATTACATGTGATTAAATCACTTTATTATTACATGTGATTAAATCACTTTATTATTACATGTGATTAAATCACTTTATTATTACATGTGTTTAAATCACTTTATTATTACATGTGATTAAATCACTTTATTATTACATGTGATTAAATCACTTTATTATTACATGTGTTTAAATCACTTTATTATTACATGTGTTTAAATCACTTTATTATTACATGTGTTTAAATCTCTTTATTATTACATGTGTTTAAATCACTTTATTATTACATGTGTTTAAATCACTTTATTATTACATGTGTTTAAATCACTTTATTATTACATGTGATTAAATCACTTTATTATTACATGTGATTAAATCACTTTATTATTACATGTGATTAAATCACTTTATTATTACATGTGATTAAATCACTTTATTATTACATGTGATTAAATCACTTTATTATTACATGTGTTTAAATCACTTTATTATTACATGTGATTAAATCACTTTATTATTACATGTGTTTAAATCACTTTATTATTACATGTGTTTAAATCACTTTATTATTACATGTGTTTAAATCTCTTTATTATTACATGTGATTAAATCACTTAAATATTACATGTGTTTAAATCACTTTATTATTACATGTGTTTAAATCTCTTTATTATTACATGTGTTTAAATCACTTTATTATTACATGTGATTAAATCACTTAAATATTACATGTGTTTAAATCACTTTATTATTACATGTGTTTAAATCACTTTATTATTACATGTGTTTAAATCACTTTATTATTACATGTGTTTAAATCACTTTATTATTACATGTGTTTAAATCTCTTTATTATTACATGTGTTTAAATCACTTTATTATTACATGTGTTTAAATCACTTTATTATTACATGTGATTAAATCACTTTATTATTACATGTGTTTAAATCACTTTATTATTACATGTGATTAAATCACTTTATTATTACATGTGTTTAAATCACTTTATTATTACATGTGATTAAATCACTTTATTATTACATGTGATTAAATCACTTTATTATTACATGTGTTTAAATCACTTTATTATTACATGTGTTTAAATCACTTTATTATTACATGTGTTTAAATCTCTTTATTATTACATGTGTTTAAATCACTTTATTATTACATGTGTTTAAATCACTTTATTATTACATGTGATTAAATCACTTTATTATTACATGTGATTAAATCACTTTATTATTACATGTGTTTAAATCACTTTATTATTACATGTGATTAAATCACTTTATTATTACATGTGATTAAATCACTTTATTATTACATGTGATTAAATCACTTTATTATTACATGTGATTAAATCACTTTATTATTACATGTGTTTAAATCACTTTATTATTACATGTGATTAAATCACTTTATTATTACATGTGATTAAATCACTTTATTATTACATGTGTTTAAATCACTTTATTATTACATGTGTTTAAATCACTTTATTATTACATGTGTTTAAATCTCTTTATTATTACATGTGTTTAAATCACTTTATTATTACATGTGTTTAAATCACTTTATTATTACATGTGATTAAATCACTTTATTATTACATGTGTTTAAATCACTTTATTATTACATGTGATTAAATCACTTTATTATTACATGTGTTTAAATCACTTTATTATTACATGTGATTAAATCACTTTATTATTACATGTGATTAAATCACTTTATTATTACATGTGTTTAAATCACATTATTATTACATGTGATTAAATCACTTTATTATTACATGTGATTAAATCACTTTATTATTACATGTGATTAAATCACTTTATTATTACATGTGTTTAAATCACTTTATTATTACATGTGTTTAAATCACTTTATTATTACATGTGATTAAATCACTTTATTATTACATGTGTTTAAATCACTTTATTATTACATGTGATTAAATCACTTTATTATTACATGTGATTAAATCACTTTATTATTACATGTGATTAAATCACTTTATTATTACATGTGTTTAAATCACTTACCTCCGCACGATGATGGAAGAGTCACATTTCGCTTCTGCACAGACTTCCCCGGCTGGAAGGGAACCCCACAGCTCAGTGTGTAACTGCTTTCAGAATCTAAAAACACATAATTGTTCATTGTCTAATTTCATTCTTTTCTAACAATATTTAACAGCTTTCTGTCGTGTACAGTAAAAGGTTAAAACTGGACATCATCTTCCCTGCTCACTAACTTCATTTCCTGAGCAGAGCAGCACCTCAGTCCTTTTCTTTTCTCATTAACTTCAATTTTCCACCGACTGTGTCCAGTCTGCCTAAATGAACAGCAGGTGGCGCTGTTGTTTCAAACCCATTATTTCAGAAGTGCAAAAACGGATAATATCTTGAATACCGAAGGTCCAGTAAAAGCAAACTGCTGATTGGTTACTGTATCATACTAGCGCTGTTAGTTGGTTACTAGAGAATACTCGCCTTCAGGTTTAGTTAGTGGTTGTACAGTTTACAGACCTGGTATGAAGAATGTTTTGGACGGGCAGGATAAGAAGCAGCTGTCCATTCCCCCTGTCTTGCTGCACATCAGCTGAGCTCTGGGAGAAGGTTTACTATTAGGGAGGCATTTCACCATCTCTAAGAAAAGAAGAAAACAAAGACAAGATCCAGATAGAATCCATAAGTAGAGCTCATATTCACTTACACAATCAGGCACAAGGTAAGGCAGGAGATAGAGGACCCTACTATAGTGGTAAATCAGGAGATAGAGGACCCTACTATAGTGGTAAGTCAGGAGATGGAGGACCCTACTATAGTGGTAAATCAGGAGATGGAGGACCCTACTATAGTGGTAAGTCAGGAGATGGAGGACCCTACTATAGTGGTAAATCAGGAGATGGAGGACCCTACTATAGTGGTAAGTCAGGAGATGGAGGACCCTACTATAGTGGTAAATCAGGAGATAGAGGACCCTACTATAGTGGTAAGTCAGGAGATGAAGGACCCTACTATAGTGGTAAGTCAGGAGATGGAGGACCCTACTATAGTGGTAAGTCAGGGGATGCAGGACCCTACTATAGTGGTAAGTCAGGGGATGCAGGACCCTACTATAGTGGTAAGTCAGGGGATGCAGGACCCTACTATAGTGGTAAGTCAGGGGATGAAGGACCCTACTATAGTGGTAAGTCAGGGGGTGGAGGACTCTACTATAGTGGTAAGTCAGGAGATGGAGGACCCTACTATAGTGGTAAGTCAGGAGATGGAGGACCCTACTATAGTGGTAAGTCAGGAGATGGAGGACCCTACTATACTGGTAAGTCAGGGGGTGGAGGACTCTACTATAGGTGTAATCAGGGAATGCAGGATCCTACTATAGTGGTAAGTCGGGGGATGAAGGACCCTACTATAGTGGTAAGTCAGGGATGGAGAAGCCTACTATCAAGTCTGGACTGAGAATTAAAATAGGCCCTGGCATTTCAGGTACACAGAGGCCCAATCAGCCCCCACCAGCCCACTAAATATTGACTTTCTATGGGACCTGATTGCAGCCCCTCTGGCATTTGCCAGAACCCACTGATTGCCAGTCCGGTCCTGCCTACTATAGTGGTAAGTCAGGGATGGAGGACCCTACTATAGTGGTAAGTCAGGGATGGAGGATGCTACTATATTGGTGGTAAATCAGGGATGGAGGATCCTACTATAGTGGTAAATTAGGGGATGGAGGATACTACTATAGTGGTGGTAAATCAGGGGATGAAGGACCCTACTATAGTGGTAAGTCAGGGGATGCAGGACCCTACTATACTGGTAAGTCAGGGGGTGGAGGACCCTACTATAGTGGTAAGTCAGGAGATGGAGGAGCCTACTATAGTGGTAAGTCAGGAGATGGAGGAGCCTACTATAGTGGTAAGTCAGGAGATGGAGGACCCTACTATAGTGGTAAGTCAGGGGGGGAGGACCCTACTATAGTGGTAAGTCAGATATGGAGGACCCTACTATAGTGGTAAATCAGGGGATGGAGGACCCTACTCTAGTGGTAAATCAGGGGATGGAGGAGCCTACTATAGTGGTAAGTCAGGGGGTGGAGGACCCCAGGTGCAGAAGCAGGATCCACTTCTGATAGAAGGAAAGTTATTACTGACTTTGACTTACTCACCGATACAATCTTTCTTGTTCCAGTGTAATCTCTTCCCGGGGGGACAGGTACATTCATATCCGCCCAAGATATTTACACATCCGTAGTCACAACTGCCGTTATTTATGCTGCACTCGTTGATGTCTAAGAGAAGAGCAACGTACAGAATTAGTACAAAGGCAGATTAAACACAGACAAGGAGAACAACGGTAATGCACTTTATTGGACTAACGCTGCTCCCGACCCGGGTACTGGGGAAGTGTCACGATATTACGAACCACTGAGGATGATGGGAAAGCGAGTCCATGTTACTCATCAGTGCTGGGAACAGTTCATGCCTTGGAGCTTATAGAAATGCCCATAAGGTTTATAGATGAACTTGTTTAGTCTGGGATGTGGGCGGCTCCAACATTTGCCAACAAACCGGCCCCTGTGTATAGTCTGGGCAATCACTCGACGTCAGACAAATGCCAAAAACTGCACATTCACTCGTCTGTGAGAACCTACTACAATGGTAAGTCAGGGGATGCAGGACCCTACTATAGTGGTAAGTCTGGGGATGGAGGATACTACTATAGTGGTAAGTCAGGGATGGAGGATACTACTATAGTGGTAAGTCAGGGATGGAGGATACTACTATAGTAGTAAGTCAGGGATGGAGGATGCTACTATATTGGTGGTAAATCAGGGGATGGAGGATTCTACAATAGTGGTAAATTAGGGGATGGAGGATACTACTATAGTGGTGGTAAGTCAGGGGATGGTGGATCCTACTATAGTGGTCAATCAGGGGATGGAGGATCCTACTTTAGTGGTAAATCAGGGGATGGAGGACCCTACTATAATGGTAAATCTGTGGATGGAGGATACTGCTATAGTGGTGGTGGTAAGTCAGGGGATGGTGGACCCTACTATAGTGGTCAATCAGGGGATGGAGGATACTACTTTAGTGGTAAATCCGTGGATGGAGGATACTACTATAGTGGTGGTAAGTCAGGGGATGGTGGACCCTACTATAATGGTAAATTAGGGGATGGAGGATACTACTTTAGTGGTAAATCAGTGGATGGAGGATACTACTATAGTGGTGTTTTAAGTCAGGGGATGGTGGACCCTTCTATAGTGGTAAGTCAGGGGATGGAGCACCCTACTATAGTGATGGCAAGTCAGAGGATGGAGCACCCTACTATAGTGGTAAGTCCTGACAACTTCCTTGACTACTTGCTGGTCAGACTGGTGGGAAAATAACCAGCAGGTGGCGCTGTTGGAACCAAATTCATTCATATTAACAGTACATGTATCCCTTAATATCTTGGAATTAAAATAAAATAAATAATGAATGTAAATGACAAAAGTGCTTAGAATAGCACTCTCATCAACAAGGTTTACTTATCCTTTAACCCCCGAGTAACACTGAGCTTCCTGGGAAACTCTCACTACAATCTCCAATGGAAACTCCAATGGATTTAAAGCCCTGATCCCGCTGCTACAGAAGTGCACCAACCTCCGCAATGGCTCATGCCGTATAGAGTGTAACCCTTGTGGCACAGGCACTCGAAGCTCCCAGGGTAGTTGATGCAGATGTGGTCGCAGGTCCTTTCGAAGGAACACTCATCAATGTCTGCAATAAAAAGGAAGATACACTGGGTTACTAGGGAGGTCCCTACTCTATATGTAACAATACAATAGCACGGAACAGGCCCTCCAATTCCCAACTGTCAGGCATTGCCCCTCTCTTCTTTAACTGTATTCCTGCCCTCCCTTACATATATATATATATATATATATATATATATATATATATAGATATATATATATAGATATATATATATATATGTGCAGTGAGCTCACTTCCCTAATACAATATTTGTGTTCCTGTTGCAGACACTGCAGTTCAGAGAGAGGCCAGAGGGTGGCAGTAATGTGCAGAGGATGACAGTTTGACTTCCATACACCACTAGCGTTGGGGGCGAATAAATTCACCTTGCGACCAACTTCCACGTTGCGCCGACGGCAAATAAATTCGCAAAACTCCCGCGAACATTTGCCAGCGTCCAAAAATTTTGGATGCGTGTCCGAAAAGTCGTTCGTATCAAAAATACCGCGTGTCAACAATATTCGGACTCCCATTGGCGTTAAAATTCACAAATTTTTCGCCATTTCGTGAATTTCACAGGAAAGTCACACATTTTCCGGCGAAACGGGAGAAATTCACCCATCACTATACACCACCTACACATTTCATTCGTTACGGTTTTTCTACGGTATTAAAGTTCTTTGTAAATGTAAAGCAGCGACTGCCTGGTGTTTTATATTTTTATTACTGTATATTTTCCGTCGTTACATTGTTTCAACAGACAGACGCTGCTTTAAATATTATTATTATTATTATTACTATTAACATGTATTTATATAGCGCCAACATATTGCGTAGCACTGCCAGGGCTTCTATACGTAACTTTAAAGGAGTGGTTCAGCTTTTAAAATTAACTTTTAGTATGTGATAGAATGACCGATTCTAAGCAACTTTTCAACTGGTCTTCATTATTTATTTTCTAGAGGTTTTTTTTTCAAGTATATGCATTTTTTCTTACTCTTTCCAGCTTTCAAATGGGGGTCGCTGACCCCATATAAAAACAAATGCTCTTGTTATGGCTATTTTTTTTTTTTATTGCTCATTTTCTATTCAGGCCCTCTCCTATTAGTATTCCAGTCTCTTATTCAAATCGGTGCGTGGTTGCTAGGGTAATTCGGAACCCTAGCAACCAGATGGCTGAAATTGCAAACAGGAGAGCTGCAGAATAAAAAGCTAAATAACTCACTCCTTTAAAACATAAGGGTCGGGGCTTGAACTAGGGACAGGGGGGAAGAGAGCTTGTCATTATTCCCTGTGTTTGGGGATGAACGTTAAAATTGAGGAACCCCATTTCCCCATCACCATGTACACGGGTGCGGCTTCTAATTGAGGGTGTGCGGGCCCAGGGTGCCCTAGCAGCTTGGCCTGGTAATGATAAATTTCTATTGTGATTTTTTTTTTCCGGGGTGGAGTTTCCCCTTCAATATTCCTATAGATATATTAATTCTTAATAGGACTTTTTACACCCCAAATCCATCCCAGCCACTCAACTGCACCCTTGATCCACTATAGCCCCACCCACCAGTGCACAGGCCCCGCCCATTTCAGGGTCATTACTTTCATAGAAACAAAACAGCCTCGTAAAGTGATGATAGACTAGGGTTGCCCCCTTTGCTGATGGCTAAACCCGAACACGGTGGGGTAGAAGGCATTGGGGGTGGGGCAGTGATGTAGGAACAGGCATGATGACATCAGAGATGGGCACAATGATGTTGGAGGAGTTATTACATCACTTCGATGTAACTGGTTGGATTTCTATCCAGTTTTCGCAATGTTCGATGCCCAGTTCAAAACCACAAAGGTGACACCCCTATCTCTAGCGATATTCTGCTTGAGGAGTAAGCCCTATCCTTTAATTACAGGTATGAGATCTATTATACAGAAACCAGAAAGCTCTGAAATACAGAAATGCTAATTTAGAAAAAAAAAATCTGTTTTGACTTGCCTTTTTTTGTTGTTGTATCTGTAATAATAAGAAATGAACTGCACTTGATAGTAACTAAGCCAAGTTGAGGTGAGTATCTTAGTATTTAAATGTTTTTCACGTATTGGCCAGATTATTGTTCGGGTTTCATAAAAACCGAACAGAGAGTTGAGACCCGAACAGGCCTTACAAAAACTGAACTGATTGAGTCAAAACCAAACAGGTGGCAACTCTACTATCGACACTGGCCCAGTTCCCTCACACTAGTTCTATGAAGGGGAAAGTAAACGGAAATGAAAATGCAGTAAATGAGCCGCTCCATTGAATGTACAAGACATCAGCTCTATAAATAAAGGCTATTTTGCAGCCACATATCCTGTCCCAGAGAGGAGTCAGATATTTTGCTGGGGCTGAGGGACATAAAATAACTTTTGGTTTCTAAAATAGCCGGTGGAGAGGTGTCGCGTGGTCAAGTGCTTTTCGCCCCAGAGCAGTAAATGGCAAACAGGCTGTGGGTTGGTGACCAAGAGCTTAGCCAAGTGCAGAGCCAAGAGCTTAGCCAAGTGCAGAGCCAAGTCCTGAGCCAAGAGCCGAACAAAGAGCAGAGCCAAAAGGTGAGCCAAGAGCAGAGCCAAGAGCAGAGCCAAGTGCCAAGCCAAGAGCAGAGCCAAAAGGTGAGCCAAGAGCAGAGCCAAGTCCTGAGCCAAGAGCCGATCCAAGAGCAGAGCCAAGAGCAGAGCCAAAAGGTGAGCCAAGAGCAGAGCCAAGAGCAGAGCCAAGAGCTGAGCCAAGAGCTGAGCCAAGAGCTGAGCCAAGAGCAGAGCCAAGTGCCGAGCCAAGAGCCGAGCCAAGAGCAGAGCCAAGTGCCGAGCCAAGTCCTGAGTCAAGAGCAGAGCCAAGAGCCCAGCCAAGAGCAGAGCCAAATGCTGAGCCAAGAGCCAAGCCAAGAGCCGAGCCAAGAGCCGAGCCAAGAGCCGAGCCAAGAGCAGAGCCAAGTGCAGAGCCAAGTGCAGAGCCAAGTCCTGAGCCAAGAGCGGACCCAAGAGTTGAGCCAAGAGCGGACCCAAGAGTTGAGCCAAGTCCTGAGCCAAGAGCCGAGCCAAGAGCAGAGCCAAATGCTGAGCCAAGAGCCGAGCCAAGAGCCGAGCCAAGAGCAGAGCCACATGCTGAGCCAAGAGCCGAGCCAAGAGCCGAGCCAAGAGCAGAGCCACATGCTGAGCCAAGAGCCGAGCCAAGAGCAGAGCCAAGAGCAGAGCCAAGAGCAGAGCCAAGAGCTGAGCCAAGCGCTTATGGCTGATGGGATTAGGCCTGGATGTGCTGGCCATGGGCTGAAAGCAAGAAAAGAGACAGCAGATGTAACTGCCACAAAGTAAACATTTAATAGGCAATTTAGGCCTCATTTAGACAGGCAGAATGTTGCTGATCGTCCTCATTATGATTATGAGAGCCAAGAGCAGAGCCACAGACAGGGAGGGAGGAGAAGGAAATCACAAATAAAAGCTCATTTCACCGCTTCCCTCCTGCTGCTGCTGTTTGATATTTAGTGGGTGAAGCTGGAACAGGCAAAGTGCTGTGAAATCTAATTGCAAAAGCCGCACACCTTCAGGCTCTCTGATGTCTGCCAATTGGCACAGAACCCACTGGGCTTGTTGAGTGCTGCTTAAAGGGGCAGTCCCACACAGCAGGCCAAAAACATAATACGTGAAAGCTCTCCTTGCTGGAGGATCGGCCTTCTTTCATTCTCCTTTAAGAGCAGTTAATGAAGTTTATGTAATTGTATCCTGTGATAAACAGGCTTTATATTTCTCCCAGATACCGGCCACTAACACAGAACTTGTTGCACTTTCTTTGTTCCTGCACCAAAAGTCAGCTGGATAAATTGACTAACTGCAGGGCCGGCTACATAGAGATTGTACATCTATAGATCCCTATATAAAGGGGAATGTTGGGGGGATACACCCAGAGATTGATTTCAGACGAGTCATATAAATGGGTTGGCACAGGCCTATATGATACAATTATATGATACAGTCCCATAGAAGCAGCAGTTCAGTTGAGCGAATAAATGACCCGGCTTTCGCCTTGTTGGCTTACAAGTTTAGTTTATAGTGCGCCGGCCCTTTATCTCCAGACTAATCCCCTGTATGGAAGAGAATGGCTGCGTTTAATTACAATACTTTGAATTTGATAGTAAATATGTATATATTATTTTCAGACTGACGTTGGCAGGCTCTGGGCTCTTTGCTTATTAAGTTTCTTGTACTGGTCGCAGTGAGACGCTCATCCAACGAAGAGCAAAGCCGAGTCCTAATCACAAAATAAAGAGACGTTTATTTGGCTGGAGGGGAATATGGTTTTTATTAGGGGGATTAGTTGATTTTATAGGAGCAGACAGGCCAGAAGGAAAAGGCAAGGATCTGGGCAATATTCTCAATCAAGATACAGGGAACTGCTATTTAACCCCTGGCTGACCAGAACAACCTATGCGAAACCAGACTGTTCTAGTAAATTGGGGTAAATATATATTTTTCATTCCTATTATCCAATTTTGTTCGGGGTGGACTAAAATCATTCGCAGCTTGGGCTCTAAATTCAGAATGGGGTTTGATAGCAAAAGAGGTGAATATGGGGCACATTTACTAAGCTCGAGTGAAGGATTCCAAGTAAAAAAAAACTTCGGATTTCAAAGTTTTTTTTTTTGGGTACTTCGACGATCGATTAGGCTACTACGACCTTCGACTACGACTTTGACTTCGAACTAAAAATCGTTCGACTATTCGACCATTCGATAGTCGAAATACTGTCTCTTTCCTTCGATCGTTCAATCAAAGTATTTGCGGTAAATCCTTTCGACTTCGATATTCCAAGTCAAAGGATTTTACTTCGAGGGTCGAATATCGAGGGTTAATGAACCCTCGATATTCGACCCGTAGGGGCACATTTACTTAGGGTCGAATATCAAGGGTTAATTAATCCTTGATATTCGACCGTCGAAGTAAAAGTCGAAGGATTTACCACATTTCCTTCGTTCGTACGATCGAAGGAAAAATCGTTCGATCGAACGATTAAATCCTTCGTATCGAAGGATTCGAACGATTTTAATCCATCGATCGAACGATTTTCCTTCAATCAAAAAAAGCTAGGAAAGCACCTTCCCCATAGGCTAACATTGAAGCTCGGTAGGTTTTAGGTGGCGAAGTAGGAGGTCGAAGATTTTTTTTAAAGAGACAGTACTTCGACTATCGAATGGTCGAATAGTGGAACGATTTTTAGTTCGAAACGTTCGTTTCGAAGGTCGAAGTAGCCAATTCGATGGTCGAAGTAGCCAAAAAAATACTTCGAAATTCGAAGTATTTTTTATTCTATCCCTTCACTTGAGCTAAGTAAACGTGCCCCTTAGTAAATGTGCCAACTAACCTTCTGACCTGGGGGACATGTAAAAATGGTGACATCACATTTACCATAAGTGATGTCACTCCAGTGCTGAATCTTCCCCAAAAAAATGTAAAACTGGAAGAACCACAAGAGTGGGTGGGAGGGATAAAGCCCGCTAGTGAGGTGTAGGTTGGGATTTCCCCGACCCGTACCTGTCCGCCACCCGCCCTCTCTCCACTTGTGCCTGAGTTCCGGGTTCCTTTTATAGACCCGCGCCTCCCGCCAATGATGTCACAAAAGGGGCGGGGCGAGCAGACGCAGTGTCTATAAAAAAAGAACCCAGAAGTCCGACCCGATGCAGGACTCTACCATTGGGTGCTTAATTCGAAGTCTTTCTAATTATCTATGCTTTATGTGCCCCCTTCATGTGCAGGAAGGTTATACTGGGAGTTACAAGGGGACTGGATGGATATATAGGCGCAAATTGACTAAGCGCCGAAGCGCCGAACGCTAGCGTTAATTCGCTAGCGTTTGGCATTTTTCGCTACTGCGCAAATTCACTAACGAATGCTGGCGTCGTTTCGCTAGTGTTACTTCGCCCCCTTACGCCAGGCGAATTTTCGCTAGCGACGTAACTACGCAAATTCACTAACCTGCGCAGTGTACTGAACGCTACCTTTTACGCTAGACTTCCTTCGCCACCTCAGACCTGGCGAAGCGCAATAGAGTAGATAGGGATTGTTTCCAAAAAAGTCAAAATTTTTTCTAAGGCCCAAAAAACGCTGGCGTGTTTTCTACATGATGAAAAAGGCTGAAAAAGATCGAAAATATTTTTGGGGCTCCCCTCCTTCCCCCCTACATTTCCTGACTCATGGCAACTTACCTAGACAGTGGGCACATGTGTAGGGCAAAATAACATTTATATTTGCTGATTTGAAGGTTTTCTAGGCATTTGTAGTGCTGATACGTGTTCCTCCATTGAAATTTGAATTTCGCGCCGTATGCAAATGAACCATCGCTAGCGAAACTTCGCTTCGCTTGGCGAATTAACGATAGCGCAACTTCGAAAACTTACGCTACCCCTGTGCGCAACTTCGGATTTTAGTGAATTTGCGGAGCGCTGGCGAAAATACGCCTGGCGAAGTGTGGCGAATTGTGGCGAAGTGCGGCGAAGTTGCGCCTGGCGCATCTTCGCATCTTAGTGAATTTGCCCCACAGTGATAACAAGTATGCGAAATGTCAAAAGTGGATGCAGTGCACCCCGATTAGCTGGGCCACATTTATTCTGATTGCAGTGCCCTTTCTAAGCTGATAATAAACAGGCAAATAAAAGATGCTGACTCTGTCCCTCCAGGCTTCTTGGAGCTTATTAGTCCTTATATATATATATATATGTGTGTTCCAAAAACAGGACTGCCTATCTTGCCTATCAATTGATGCGGTCCTGAAACTGGCCAATCGAGTGGATCTGGCTGTGTGTGGCCATTACAGAAGAGAGAGGAATACGGTTTGATCTCTTCTAGGGATGCACCGAATCCACTTTTTTGGATTCGGGCTGAACCCCCGAATCCTGCACGAAGGATTCGGCCGAATACCGAACCCTAATTTGCATATGCAAATTAGGGGTGGGAAGGGGAAAACATTTTTTACTTCCTTGTTTTCTGACAAAAAGTCACGCCATTTCCCTCCCTGCCCCTAATTTGCATATGCAAATTAGGATTCGGATTCGGTTCGGCCTGGCAGAAGGATTCGGCCGAATCTGAATCCTGCTGAAAAAGGCCGAATCCTGGCCGAATCCTGGATTGGGTGCATCCCTAATCTCTTCTGATCAAGAGCCTTACGATGTGGCCAAACACAGGCTGATAAAGCTAAAATCTCATATTCGACTAAAGGTGGCCATAGACATTACAATTACATGTTTCCAGGAAAGATCGTTGGTTTCAATACACACGTGTAGAGCTGATTGATCAGATATACAGACAGAATTCTACCTGTATCTGACAATTCAGCACTGACAATGGCCCATGTTCGGGTCCCTTCAAAGGTGCCCGATTGGCGAACCGATATCCAAGTCTTCTGCCGATATCGTTTAGTTCGTCTCCCCCCAAACATGCACCAAATATTGTATAAAAACTTGTTTTCTACAATATTATTATTGTGTCTATGGCAACCTTTAGGGGCAAATTCACTAAACTTCGCCGCACTTCGCCAGGCGTAGTTTCGCCAGCGCTCCGCAAATTCACTAAAATCCGAAGTTGCGCACAGGGGTAGCGTAAGGTTGCGAAGTTGCGCTAGCGTTGATTCGCTATATAAAGCGAAGTTACGCTAGCGAAGGCTAATTTGCATACGGCGCGAAATTCAAATTTCAATGGAGGAACACGTATCAGCACTACAAATGCCTAGAAAACCTTCAAATCAGCAAATAAAAATGTTATTTTGCCCTACACATGTGCCCACTGTCTAGGTAAGTTGCCATGAGTCAGGAAATGTAGGGGGGAAGGAGGGGAGCCCCAAAAATATTTTCGATCTTTTTCAGCCTATCACCCATCATGTAGAAAACGTGCCAGCGTTTTTTGGGACTTAGAAAAAAAATGGACTTTTTTGGAAACAATCCCTATCTACTCTATTGCGCTTCGCCAGGTCTGAGGTGGCGAAGGAAGTCTAGCGTAAAAGGTAGCGTTCAGTACACTGCGCAAGTTAGTGAATTTGCGTAGTTACGTCGCTAGCGAAAATTCGCCTGGCGTAAGGGTGCGAAGTAACACTAGCGAAACTACGCCAGCGTTCGTTAGTGAATTTGCGCAGTAAATTTGTATCCGCTTAGGATTCACATGCTTTGGGCTTTATAAATATTTTCTTTGTTTGGCAAAGAGACCAAGTCAAGTGCAAGAGCCGGCAGGGATGTGGTTATTGACTGGGCAAATATAAATATAAATAGAGGCTACAAGAAGCACGTCAGCTGTATGGCGCACTCCTGTCTATTAGCAGAAGACTAACCCGACCTCCGTTTCTTTCATATTTAATGACCAAGGACTGTTTTTACTCAAAGGTTTCATTAACCGGCCCATGCGAGGGTCTCTTTTTCCTGCAGCACAAGCCCATAAGTGTCTCCCCTGGACTTCATTGGTTTCAATTAGAATTTATGTTCTTGGAAGAGGCAAGACCTCGCTCATAAAACCTTGACAATGTTTTTCTGATTAAAGTGCTCTGGGGCTCATTAACATTTTTACTCAGTAAGTAACCAGAGGCAATAAAATGAAAGCGCTTAGTGTTGCAACACCTCATTTAGCACCGATAATATTTGTTCCCAGAGATGCATTAAATCCCTAC
Organism: Xenopus petersii; assembly: GCA_038501925.1. Taxonomy (NCBI): domain Eukaryota; kingdom Metazoa; phylum Chordata; class Amphibia; order Anura; family Pipidae; genus Xenopus; species Xenopus petersii. Next base: position 3,438,540 of record CM076676.1, on the reverse strand, counting down.
ATTAAGGCCGAACCCTGAGATTTACAACTACAATGAAGGCATTCTTTTTCTTCTGCTATAAACTATAGAGCCCATCGATCTCAGCAGCAGCAGCGAGACCACAATTCCAAAAATGGGGGATGAGCAAAGGGGAAGTGGGGAAAAACATACATAATTATATACAATTTTATCTGCATAATGAGTCGGCCCTGGGGTATCTAATTGACTTGCTATAGGTTCATTATCCTTTATATACTCTCTTGGGTATCCAATTCACTTGCTATAGGTTTATAATCCTTTATATACTCTCTTGGGTATCTAATTCACTTGCTATAGGTTTATTATCTTTTATATATTATATTGGGTATCTAATTCACTTGCTTTATGTTTATTATCCTTTATATACTCTGTTGGGTATCTAACTCACTTGCTATAGGTTTATTATCTTTTATATACTCTCTTGGGTATCCAATTCACTTGCTATAGGTTTATAATCCTTTAGATACTCTTTTGGGTATCTAATTCGCTTGCTATAGGTTTATTATCTTTTATATACTATACTGGGTATCTAATTCACTTGCTTTATGTTTATTATCCTTTATATACTCTCTTGGGTATCTAATTGACTTGCCGTTGGTTTATTGTCCTTTATATACTCTCTTGGGTCTCTAATTCATTTGCTATAGGTTTATTATGCTTTATATACTCTCTTGGGTATCCAATTCACTTGCTAAAGGTTTATTATCCTTTATATACTCTCTTGGGTATCTAATTCATTTCCCATAGGTTTATTATTCTTTATATACTCTCTTGGGTATCTAATTCACTTGCTATAGGTTTATAATCCTTTATATACTCTCTTGGGTATCTAACTCACTTGCTATATGTTTATTATCCTTTATATACTCTCTTGTGTATCTAATTCACTTGCTATAGGTTTATTATCCTTTATATACTCTCTTGGGTATCTAACTCACTTGTTATATGTTTATTATCCTTTATATACTCTCTTGGGTATCTAATTCACTTGCTATAGGTTTATTATCTTTTATATATTATATTGGGTATCTAATTCACTTGCTTTATGTTTATTATCCTTTATATACTCTCTTGGGTATCTAACTCACTTGCTATAGGTTTATTATCTTTTATATACTCTCTTGGGTATCTAATTCACTTCCCATAGGTTTATTATTCTTTATATACTCTCTTGTGTATCTAATTCACTTGCTATAGGTTTATTATCCTTTATATACTCTCTTGGGTATCTAACTCACTTGCTATAGGCTTATTATCCTTTATATACTCTCTTGGGTATCTAACTCACATGTTATATGTTTATTATCCCTTATATACTCTCCTGGGTATCTAATTGACTTGCTATATGTTTATTATCCTTTATATACTCTCTTGGGTATCTAATTCACTTGCTATAGGCTTATTATTCTTTATATACTCTCTTGGGTATCTAATTCACTTGCTATAGGTTTATTATCCTTTATATACTCTCTTGGGTATCTAATTCACTTGCTATAGGTTTATTATCCTTTATATACTCTCTTGGGTATCTAACTCACTTGTTATATGTTTATTATCCTTTATATACTCTCTTGAGTATCTTATTCACTTGCCATTGGTTTTTTGTCCTTTATATACTCTCTTGGGTATCTAATTTATTTGCTATAGGTTCATTATCCTTTATATACTCTCTTGGGTATCTAATTCACTTGCTATAGGTTTATTATCCTTTATATACTCTCTTGGGTATCTTATTCACTTCCCATAGGTTTATTATTCTTTATATACTCTCTTGGGTATCTAATTCACTTGCTATAGGGTTATTATCCTTTATATACTCTCTTGGGTATCTAATTCACTTTCTTTAGGTTTATAATCCTTTGTATACTCTCTTGGGTATCCAATTCACTTGCTATAGGTTTATAATCCTTTATATACTCTCTTGGGTATCTAATTCACTTGCTATAGGTTTATTATTCTTTATATACTCTCTTGTGTATCTAATTCACTTGCTATAGGTTTATTATCCTTTATATACTCTCTTGGGTATCTAACTCACTTGCTATAGGCTTATTATCCTTTATATACTCTCTTTGGTATCTAACTCACTTGTTATATGTTTATTATCCTTTATATACTCTCTTGGGTATCTAATTGACTTGCTATAGGTTTATTATCCTTTATATACTCTCTTGGGTATCTAATTCACTTGCTATAGGCTTATTATTCTTTATATACTCTCTTGGGTATCTAATTCACTTGCTATAGGTTTATTATCCTTTATATACTCTCTTGGGTATCTAATTCACTTGCTATAGGTTTATTATCCTTTATATACTCTCTTGGGTATCTAACTCATTGTTATATGTTTATTATCCTTTATATACTCTCTTGAGTATCTTATTCACTTGCCATTGGTTTTTTGTCCTTTATATACTCTCTTGGGTATCTAATTTATTTGCTATAGGTTCATTATCCTTTATATACTCTCTTGGGTATCTAATTCACTTGCTATAGGTTTATTATCCTTTATATACTCTCTTGGGTATCTTATTCACTTCCCATAGGTTTATTATTCTTTATATACTCTCTTGGGTATCTAATTCACTTGCTATAGGGTTATTATCCTTTATATACTCTCTTGGGTATCTAATTCACTTGCTTTAGGTTTATAATCCTTTGTATACTCTCTTGGGTATCCAATTCACTTGCTATAGGTTTATAATCCTTTATATACTCTCTTGGGTATCTAATTCACTTGCTATAGGTTTATTATCCTTTATATACTCTCTTGGGTATCTAACTCACTTGCTACAGGCTTATTATCCTTTATATACTCTCTTGGGTATCTAACTCACTTGTTATATGTTTATTATCCTTTATATACTCTCTTGGGTATCTAATTGACTTGCTATAGGTTTATTATCCTTTATATACTCTCTTGGGTATCTAATTCACTTGCTATAGGTTTATTATTCTTTATATACTCTCTTGGGTATCTAATTCACTTGCTATAGGTTTATTATCCTTTATATACTCTCTTGGGTATCTAATTCACTTGCTATAGGTTTATTATCCTTTATATACTCTCTTGGGTATCTAACTCACTTGTTATATGTTTATTATGCTTTATATACTCTCTTGAGTATCTTATTCACTTGCCATTGGTTTTTTGTCCTTTATATACTCTCTTGGGTATCTAATTTATTTGCTATAGGTTCATTATCCTTTATATACTCTCTTGGGTATCTAATTCACTTGCTATAGGTTTATTATCCTTTATATACTCTCTTGGGTATCTTATTCACTTCCCATAGGTTTATTATTCTTTATATACTCTCTTGGGTATCTAATTCACTTGCTATAGGGTTATTATCCTTTATATACTCTCTTGGGTATCTAATTCACTTGCTTTAGGTTTATAATCTTTTGTATACTCTCTTGGGTATCCAATTCACTTGCTATAGGTTTATAATCCTTTATATACTCTCTTGGGTATCTAATTCACTTGCTTTAGGTTTATAATCCTTTGTATACTCTCTTGGGTATCCAATTCACTTGCTATAGGTTTATAATCCTTTATATACTCTCTTGGGTATCTAATTCACTTCCCATAGGTTTATTATTCTTTATATACTCTCTTGGGTATCTAATTCACTTGCTATAGGTTTATTATCCTTTATATACTCTCTTGGGTATCTAATTCACTTGCTATAGGTTTATTATTCTTTATATACTCTCTTGGGTATCTAATTCACTTGCTATAGGTTTATTATCCTTTATATACTCTCTTGGGTATCTAACTCACTTGCTATAGGTTTATTATCCTTTATATACTCTCTTGGGTATCTAACTCACTTGTTATATGTTTATTATCCTTTATATACTCTCTTGGGTATCTTATTCACTTGCCATTGGTTTTTTGTCCTTTATATACTCTCTTGGGTATCTAATTTATTTGCTATAGGTTCATTATCCTTTATATACTCTCTTGGGTATCTAATTCACTTGCTATAGGTTTATTATCCTTTATATACTCTCTTGGGTATCTAATTCACTTCCCATAGGTTTATTATTCCTTATATACTCTCTTGGGTATCTAATTCACTTGCTATAGGTTTATTATCCTTTATATACTCTCTTGGGTATCTAATTCACTTCCCATAGGTTTATTATTCTTTATATACTCTCTTGGGTATCTAATTCACTTGCTATAGGTTTATTATCCTTTATATACTCTCTTGGGTATCTAATTCACTTGCTTTAGGTTTATAATCCTTTGTATACTCTCTTGGGTATCCAATTCACTTGCTATAGGTTTATAATCCTTTATATACTCTCTTGGGTATCTAATTCACTTGCTTTAGGTTTATAATCCTTTGTATACTCTCTTGGGTATCCAATTCACTTGCTATAGGTTTATAATCCTTTAAATACTCTCTTGGGTATCTAATTCCCTTCCCATAGGTTTATTATTCTTTATATACTCTCCTGGGTATCTAATTCACTTGCTATAGGTTTATAATCCTTTATATACTCTCTTGGGTATCTAACTCACTTGCTATATGTTTATTATCCTTTATATACTCTCTTGGGTATCTAATTCACTTGCTATAGGTTTATTATCCTTTATATACTCTCTTGGGTATCTAATTCACTTGCTATAGGTTTATTATTCTTTATATACTCTCTTGGGTATCTAATTCACTTGCTATAGGTTTATTATCCTTTATATACTCTCTTGGGTATCTAATTCACTTGCTATAGGTTTATTATCCTTTATATACTCTCTTGGGTATCTAACTCACTTGTTATATGTTTATTATCCTTTATATACTCTCTTGGGTATCTAATTCACTTGCTATAGGGTTATTATCCTTTATATACTCTCTTGGGTATCTCATTCACTTGCTTTAGGTTTATAATCCTTTGTATACTCTCTTGGGTATCTAATTCACTTGCTATAGGTTTATTATGCTTTATATACTCTCTTGGGTATCTAATTCACTTGGTTTAGGTTTATAATCCTTTGTATACTCTCTTGGGTATCCAATTCACTTGCTATAGGTTTATAATCCTTTATATACTCTCTTGGGTATCCAATTCACTTGCTATAGGTTTATAATACTTTATATACCCTCTTGGGTATCCAATTCACTTGCTATAGGTTTATTATCCTTTATATACACTCTTGGGTATCCAATTCACTTGCTATAGGTTTATTATCCTTTATATACTCTCTTGGGTATCCAATTCACTTGCTATAGGTTTATTATCCTTTATATACACTCTCTTGGGTATCTAATTAATTTGCTATAGGGTTATTATTCTTTATATACTCTCTTGGGTATCCAATTCACTTGCTATAGGTTTATAATCCTTTATATACTCTCTTGGGTATCCAATTCACTTGCTATAGGTTTATTATCCTTTATATACTCTCTTTGGTATCTAATTCACTTGCTATAGGTTTATAATCCTTTGTATACTCTCTTGGGAAAGACGTGAGAAAGGTTTCTAATTTTATTCCTAAGCAGAAGAACATCAGCCTCTTTCTTTCTCCGGACAACTTCCTTGACTACTTGCTGGTCAGACTGGTGGGAAACTGACCAGCAGGTGGCGCTGTTGTAACACAATTCATATTAACAGCACATGTATCCCTTAATATCTTGGAATTGAAAAAGAATAAATAATGAATGTACATTGTAGAAGTGCTTTGAGTAGCCCCCTCATCAATTTTACATTCACTTATTACTAAGGTCTACTTATCCTTTAAATGTCCCTCCCCTCTATGGGTAACACCACCCTTCATAAAATGTAGAGTAGCAGTCGATAGAAGAGACCTGTAGTTGGCAGTCGGATGAGGAATATAAGCAGATCTTTCTACACATGGTCAGCTTTAAACAAGCCCTAAAAATATTCAATATGGCCGATCACTTACCTTGGCAGCTGCGCTCGTCGGTCAGTAGCTTGAAGCCTCTCTGGCAACTGCACTCGAAACTTCCCACCGTGTTCCTGCAGAAATGGTCACAGCCCCCATTGTTCACCAGACACTCGTCGATATCTGCAGGCACGGGGGGAAATAATGACATCATCACATATCATGACATCATCACATATCATGACATCATCAGATATCATGACATCAGCACAAGCAGGAAGCAGTTGATTAGTCATCCTGTGTGACTGTACAGTCCAACCTATCAATGGAGAAGGTACCAAAAGAAAAGCTTCATAACTTTATTTAATGTTTACATGATTTTATAGTAGACTTAAGGAATGAAGAGCCAAATTACAGAAAGATCCATTATCTGGAAAGCCCCAGGTCCAGACTATTCTGGATAACAGGTCCCGTACCTGTACTTAATCCCAACTAAGATTAAATTAATCCTTATTGGAGGCAAAAACAGACTATTGGGTTTATTTCATGTTTTTATGATTTTCCAGTAGACTTAAGGTATGAAGATCCAAATTACAGAAAGATCCATTATCCGACTATTCTGGATAACAGGTCCCGTACCTGTACTTGATCCCAACTAAGATACAATTAATTCTTATTGGAGGCAAAACCAGAATATTGGGTTTATTTCATGTTTACATGACTTTCTAGTAGAAAGTCCAGAAAGATCCGTTATCTGGAAAACCCCAGATCCCAAGCACTCTGGATAACAGGTCCTATACCTGTATATAGAGTACAGATATATACAGATAAATACAAAAAATATATATTTTTTGTTATAAAGCAGTAACGAAGTTTTGATGGGCTGGTGGGACACTGGGAAGAAACCTGGTGGGTCCCGGCTCTGGAGGGCCCGGTCGGCCCAGACCCGTTCCCTGCACGAATCCTTTTTCTGACGCCAACCTCCCTTCTCTGGGGGCAAATGAGGGTTACAACAGGAGGCCTGGAAGAGGGCCCTGAGACATCAGCCCTGGTGGGCCCCGGGCCCCCCAATTGGCCCCCGGCTGTGCTTTCACACTTACTATCTCCCTGTAATTAGATGAAGTTGTTTAAAAATCAGATAATCCCCCGTATGTAATAATAGCCACTTAGGGGCAGATTTATCAGATTGAAAATTCGAATTCGAAATTCCAATTTCCTAAGTTTTTTTTTATGGTCAAAACTGTCGAATTCGACTAGGGAGTTACTCAAATTTGATTCCAGTTTTTTTTAAAAAATTAGATTTTTGAGCTTTATCATACACTGGCCCTTTAAGAATTCAAATTTGACTATACGCCACCTAAAACCTGCCAAATTGAAGTTTGAGTCAATGGGAGACGTCCAAGGATCAGTTTGGAGTTGTTTGCAGCCTTCCTGACAATCGAGTGCTTTTCTGAGAAAAAACTCGAATCGGGTTTTTAAAACGCAAATCGAATTCGAGTTTTCGGGTCGATCCTATTAACCTGAGTTTAGCAAATTCGATTTTTTTTTTTTCATAAATTTAGATTGGTCGAATTTCGAGTTCATGGGATGGGAGTTTCTTAAAAACTCACATGAATTCGAAATTCGACCTTTGGTAAATGTGCCTCTTAGGGGCATATTTATCAAGGGTCGAAATTTTGAATTGAAAAAATGTTGAAATTCAAAAAAACCAACCGAAATTAAGTAGAAGTTTTTTTTTTTTGGTCGAATAGGTCTGTTTTCGATTAAATAGGTCCGAATTCGAATTGTACGAATCGAAGGCATAGCGATTTCGATCGAATTAGATTCAAAGTTTTTCCAAAAAAAAAACGTAGATTTTTCAAAGTCCACCAATTGATTCCAAATAGGTTCTAGGAGGTCCCCCATATTCTAAAACGGCAATTTGGCAGGTTTCAAATAAAGAATAGTCGAAGCCAAATTTTTAAAGAGACAGTACAATTTGAAAACTTGAAGGCAAAACCTTAAAGAAAAAAAAAAAAGACCAGTTGAAAAGGTGCTAAGAAAAGGATAAGAAAGGTTACATGGGGAGGGTTATTTACTAAAATCCGAATTTATCTCATTATTTAAATTAAGAAACCACGACCAAACTGCCATACCCGATTTGTATTTATTTATTTAGTATTAAAAAAGCTTAATTTAATCAGTTCAGATAAAAACTCTGTACTCAAATTTTTCGGATTTTTGCCCGAAAAGTCCAAAATGATCGAATTTTCAGGCTAATTCCTCTTATATACGACCTTGGCACTTCTGAGACGGTGGATTTTTGAATTCAGACTTATTTAATCCTCGAAGTATAATAAATCTCGAAAAAGGAAACCCTGAAAAAATATGAATTTTGCCCCAAAAAGCCCGACCCTTAGGGGGTTATTTATCAAAATCCTAAAATATGTCATCCTTTTAAAATATCTACCCCGACCAAATCCGCACGGGTTATTTCCACCTATTTATCAATTACTTTTTACCGGAAAAATTCCAATACATTTTTAAAATCATACGAAAATTTGAATCGTACCAATTTTTTGGATTTTCCGCCGAAACTCAGATTTTTTCAGATTTTTTGCTGAAAACCACGAAATCTTTGGATTTTTGCACAAAACCCAGAGCAAATCAGGATATCTTCGAGACCTCTCCATTAAACTTATATACAACCTCGGCAGGTCTGAGACGGCGGATTTTTTAATCCTTGAGTTATAATAAATCTTGAAAAAGGAAACCCTGAAAAATACAAGTTTTGCCCAAAAAAGCCAGACCCTTAGGGGGTTATTTATCAAAATCCGAAAATGTCTCATTCTTTTCTGAACTCTACTCCGACCAGGTTATTTATCCTTATTTATCAATTCATTTTCCCGAAAAATTCCAGTTTTTTTTGAAAATCGTTTTAAAATTCGAATTGCACAAATTTTTTTTTTTTTTTTGGATTTTCCGCCCGAAAACCATGAAATCTTTGGATATTTGCACAAAACCCAGAGCAGATCAGGATATCTTTGGGACTTCTCCCATTGACTTATATTCAACCTCGGCACGTCTGAGACAGCGGATTATTGGATTCAGATTTATTTAATCCTCGAGGTATAATAAATCTCGAAAAAGGAAACCCTGAAAAATATGAATTTTGCTCCAAAAAGCCCGACCCTTAGGGGGTTATTTATCAAAATCCAAAAATATGTCATCCTTTTAAAATATCTACTCCGACCAAATCCGCACGGGTTATTTCCACCTATTTATCAATCACTTTTTACCGAAAAATTCCAATGCGGAAAAAAACATTTTTAAAATCATTCGAAAATTTGAATCGTACCAATTTTTTGGATTTTCCGCCGAAACTCAGATTTTTTCAGATTTTTTGCTGAAAACCACGAAATCTTTGGATTTTTGCACAAAACCCAGAGCAGATCAGGATATCTTCGAGACCTCTCCATTAAACTTATATACAACCTCGGCAGGTCTGAGACGGCGGATTTTTTAATCCTTGAGTTATAATAAATCTCGAAAAAGGAAACCCTGAAAATACGAGTTTTGCCCAAAAAAAGCCAGACCCTTAGGGGGTTATTTATCAAAATCCGAAAATGTCTCATTCTTTTCTGAACTCTACTCCGACCAGGTTATTTATCCTTATTTATCAATTAATTTTCCCGAAAAATTCCAGTGCGGGAAATTTTTTTGAAAATCGTTCTAAAATTCGAATTGCACAAATTTTTTTTTTTTTTGGATTTTCTGCCCCGAAAACCATGAAATCTTTGGATATTTGCACAAAACCCAGAGCAGATCAGGATATCTTTGGGACTTCTCCCATTGATTTATATACAATCTCGGCAGGTCTGAGACGGCGGATTATTGGATTCAGACTTTTTTAATCCTCGAGGTATAATAAATCTCGAAAAAGGAAACCCTGAAAAAATATGAATTTTGCCCCAAAAAGCCCGACCAATAGGGGGTTATTTATCAAAATCCTAAAATATGTCATCCTTTTAAAATATCTACCCCGACCAAATCTGCACGGGTTATTTCCACCTATTTATCAATTACTTTTTACCGAAAAATTCCAATACATTTTTAAAATCATACGAAAATTTGAATCGTACCAATTTTTTGGATTTTCCGCCGAAACTCCGATTTTTTCAGATTTTTTTCTGAAAACCACGAAATCTTTGGATTTTTGCACAAAACCCAGATCAGATCAGGATATCTTCGAGACCTCTCCATTTAACTTATATACAACCTCGGCAGGTCTGAGACGGCGGATTTTTTAATCCTTGAGTTATAATAAATCTCGAAAAAGGAAACCCTGAAAAATACGAGTTTTGCCCTTATTTATCAATACCCAGTTCGGGAATAAATTCAAAGATTCAAATCGGACAATTTTTTTTTTTGATTTTGGAGAACTCCAGATTTTGCCCCAAAACCACAAAATCTTTGGATTATTGCCACGAAACCCAGCGCAGATCTTCGGGACGTCTCCTATTGACTTATATACAACCTCGGTGCGTCTGAGATGCAGATTTTCGGATTTGGACTTTTTCCATCCTCGGGTCTAATCAGTGGAGTAAATAGATGTTACTGGGCCCCAACATATCCAGAGGTTGTTCTGTTTTACCAATATATGTTGAAATGGCTCATTAATTAGGGCCTTGTGGGACCCCCTATACCTCCTGGACCCCCAGCAGCCGCAGGGTCTGCTTCCTCTGTAGTTACACTACTGGGTATAATAAATCCTGAAAAATTTGAGGGTTTTTTTGTCACTAAAAGTTCGGATTTTATAGTAATAAAAACTAAAATTTTTGTAGTTTTTGGCATAAATAACCTACTTAATGTATATTTCCTGAATCAGTTGAAAATGAAACAAAGTTGCAGTTGTTCTTGTGATTCGCCCTTGAAGCGAGCGTCTTCATTCGGGCGACTAATCTCCCCAAACCGGCTAGAGTCTAAATCGCTGGCGGGATGGCATTAGTTTTCCGAAGTCTTCCGAAACTTATGCAAATCAATGCATGGTAACTTGGACTAGGGATGCACAGAATCCACAATTTTGGATTCGGCCGAACCCCCGAATCCTTCGCGAAAGACTCGGCAGAATTCCGAATCCGAATTTGCATATGCAAATTAGGGGTTGGAAGGGGAAAACGTTTTTTACTTCGTTGTTTTGTGACAAAAAGTCACGCGATTTCCCTCCCCGCCCCTAATTTGCATATGCAAATTAGAATTCGGATTCCGTTCGGCCGGGCCGAATCCGAATCCTGCTGAAAAAGGCCGAATCCCGAGCCAAATCCTGGATTCGGTGCAACCCTAATTTGGACCTTAGCAACCAGATGGCTGAAATTGCAAACTGGAGAGCTGCTGAATAAAAAGCTAAATGACTCAAAAACCACAAATAATAAAAAATGAAAACCAATTGCACATTGTCTCAGAATATCCCTCTCTACATCATACTAACAGTTAATTTAAAGGTGAACCATCCCTTTATTATAATAAGGGACCGGTACATGGCACTAAATGAATGGCGCAGACTCTGTTGGCGTTGGTTCTGAACGCCATTAAGGTGCTGTATTAGCTGTTTGATAAATGTTGTCTCCTTTGGGTGCCCAGTGGGTTAAATGTTTGCCCATCATTCGAGTCCTAACGACGTGGAAATGGAATGAATCCGACACACACGTGTTATATTTCTCTCCTGAATCTGAAGGTAGAAGGACGACTTTACATCCGAGGCTGTAGTTGTGCCGAAGTGTATCCATGGCACTGAGACAGGTCGGCCCGAGACTTGTTTGCCCAACATAAGCCCTGGCTATCACCCCTCTGGGCAAACAATGACTCAATATTAACAAGGGTTTCACATGGGCCAGACTAGGAAGGAAAGTTCCAAGCTGTAGGAGATATACAATAAGGAGCAGAGATCTGTAGCTTGAAATCTATCCAAGTGCACAGGACGGAAAAGAAGATTTTTGTGCCCAGAGTTGGGCTGAAACTGGATCATCACTGGCTGAAGGGCACACTGGTTTGGCATTAATAGTTGTTAAATGATGGTGGGGGAATAATTCCGAATTGCTGCTGTTTAAGGGGAGCCCTAAAGTTTGTGCCTATGGAACAACCGATTGCCCCCTGTTAAATCCACACTGTAAAGTGAATAGAGTCAAGGCCGAGTCCAACCTAGATATGCCCCCCCACTCCTTCACCTCGTTTCAGCCCAGTCCCAGGGTTCCCAGGTCTATTTCTCAAAACCAGCCCAAAAGGAGCCCCAAAATATGTGCAGCGAAAAAATATATGTGAAAATATTCCTTTTTCCAATTTTTCCATGAAGCAAAATGTAACGTAACTACAGAGGGGGACCCAGGACGTATAGGGGCCCCACGAGGCCCTAATTCATATACAATTTCAATAAATATTGGTAAAACACGTCAACCTCTTGGTGGGCAGCAGATTTTTGCCCCCAAAATTGTCTGAAATTGACGAAAGTCAACGGAAACTGCGAGAATGCTGAAGAGTGACGGTAAACTGGGGTACACAGCCCAAAATCTGGTAACGCCCGAAAATCAGTCCATTGTTAAACAAAAACGACATTACCCAACATGCATTGGGAGACGCAGACTTGGCAAATTAGGGCAAGAAAAAGTTTGGCTGGTTTTCAAAGTACAAACCAATCAAAGGACCAAAAAGTAGCCCAAATCCGTACCTCGGCTAGTATGTACTTTAAAAACCCACGTGGGATTTAAATTAGTAGCCCAATTTGACTAGAAAACGGCCAACCTGGCAACCCTGCACCAGTCTTTACTTGTCTTGTTCCAGAATGGGATCTGGCTTGTGCATGGAGCTTTCAGCCATGATGCAAAGTGAGGAGGAGAGAATCCATATCCACATCTTCACCTTTGGTTCTGGTTCAAGTATTCTCATTCTGGCTTGTCCTTTATTCTTATTTGTAGCCCAGTTTCTGGCTGATTTGTGTCTTGTTCTGTTCCTTGTATCATCCATATTTTTCAGCAAAGAAACAAAGATTTGATGATGATGATGATGACGATGATGATGATACAATGTGGCACAAGCAGAAATAGAAAACTAAATAGAAACCGAATGTATTGGAATTCTAGTCTCCAGTTCTGAGTCATTCCAGTTGCTGCTTCACATAATTGTCCCGTTTTGGTCAGTCTGTGTTTGTACAGTCGATATGTGTGACATTGGGCTGCTGGGAGTTTGTGCCTAATTAGCGACGGGTGAAAACTTCATTGAGCCGCAGTCACAACACTGACAAACACAATCCTGGTGTCGATAAATCTCACACGCAGCCGAACCTGGAGCCCCGCGGGATCCAGAAGAGGCCAGACGTTTCCTGCTTTTTCCCCTCATTTGTTTCTAAATAAAGTAAAGGAAGGGCCCGGCAAGTCACGGTTTTAATCGTCAAAGTCAAAAACAAATACACTTTTCATATAGAAAGTATTACTTTATTGAATCACTTGTGCAATTCTGTAGGTCCAACATGTTCTTGTATTCCTATATATATATATATATCTCTACACCTCAGCATTCAATATTTCCCTTCCTATACCCATCCCAACAGGGCCGCAATCAGAAACCCGGCCCCCTAGACCCACCCCAGATCCTGCCAACACCACAGTTAAAGGCCACACAGACATCAGTGCTAAAAAAAGGTAAAACCCCCCTACACAGCCATTGGTGGGTTCCCTACAAGTTGAAAATTGAAAAAATTGGTGGCTAGAGTCCCCCATAAAAGTTTGAAAACATTTTTAAAAAAGACCATTGGTGTTCAGTGGAACTTACCTTTAAAGGTCTTCTTCATTCTTCTCTTTTTCCGGTCTATTTGCCGACTTTCTGCAATTTCTCCTCTCTCAGGTCTTCTGCTTCGTGTCTTTGGCTTTATGTTTTTGGCTTTGTGTTTTTGGGTCTTTGACTTCGGGTCTTCATGTTTTTGTCTTGGGTCTTTGGCTTTGGGTCTTTGGCTTTGTGTATTTAGCTTCGGGTCTTGGCTTCATGTCTTTGGCTTCGTGTCTTTGGCTTCATGTATTTGGCTTTGTGTCTTCAGCTTTGGGTCTTTGGCTTCATGTCTTTGGTTTTGGGTCTTTGGCTTTGGGTAGTTGGCTTTGTGTCTTCGGCCTCGGGTCTTTGGCTTTATGTTTTTGGCTTTGTGTCTTTGGGTCATTGACTTCGGGTCTTCATGTTTTTGTCTTCAGGGCTTTGCTTCAGGTATCTGGCGAAACTCTTAAGGGGGGCCAAGCTAAACCGGAAGTGCAGCCAAGCCGGGCCACCCTTTAAACCTAAATTCTGCCGGGCTTGGAACACCTGTACCCCTTTGCTTCCCTGATGGCGGCCCTGCATACATATATACAAGGTCAGACCTGGTGGTCCCCCGTTCTTGTGGGCCCCCCTGGCCCAGACGTGCTCCCTGCACGTCTGGGCCAGGGGGGCAAAAACCAGCAAGCACAATCCTGGTGAAGCTCCCATCGGCTGGGGGGTGGACAAGCTGCAGGAGGACGAGGGGGTCCCTAAAACAGCAGTCTGACCCTGCCTGAGGGTACATGATATATCTTTGTACTGACCAGTGCTTTATAATAATAAACATACATACTAAAGAGCTTTTTATAGGGAGGAATATCTTTTATATAGATGACTCTAATATTCTGTGTACACAAAAGAATTAAAGCTCACCTTTGCACGTCTTCCCGTCCAGCAGCAGAGTAAATCCCACCGGACAGCTGCACCGGACTCCGGTCGACGTATCTTTGCAGGTTCGATCGCAGCCTCCGTTATTGACGGCACATGTTTCTGGGGGGGGGGGAGCATAAAAATAAGGGGTGAGAATCATAGAGCAGGGGGACCGGGATTTACAGACAGGAGAAGCTTTGGATGAAGGAGAAACATAAAGCGCACAGTAGCCAAGAGCATTCACACGGGAGTCACAGGATGGAGGGATCAGTTCCATTTCCTTATATTAAACACAGAGAGACGTCACAATGGAGGAAACTCAACAGCACAATAATCCATCTCACCCAACATTCACATTTCTGCCTCGGCTTATTTGTCTAAATGATTTAAATCCGCTTGAATTCTAACCTCTCCCAACCTCGCCCAGAACATTCCAACACCCCAGTCTCTGCAATCTGTAACCCACACACTCGTTCAGGATCCGCTGCAGAACATTCTCCCATTATACAGACTGGCAGGTAAATACGTTGATTAAAAATATAACAAAAACAAGTGACTTGCGCTGGTCTTTTCCACGTATTCATCGCTACATCCAGGAAAGCCCAAGTTCGGCCATAGTAAGAGGTAGGTCTTGAATCTTACCAGTGCACTGGGTGTGCTTGGGTGCAAGTCCATAGCAGAGGTGAAGGGGGTGCATGTCTATAGCATGAAGCCAAAAAGAACGACAGAGAAAATATCTTTTGGAGAACTTTGGAGTTGGTGGCAAAAACTATTAATGCTGTATAAATCATAGACACAACGTAGATCTGTGAGATGGGGGTGACTTGATCTAATGTCGGCCAGACACCCACAAAAACCTGATCAACGGCCTTTGGCTGAATACAGGGAGCCCCACTGACATCGCTGATCTAGATTTTAGCTGTCGGACAAATGACCAGACGATTGGGGAACAACAGCAAGATCTCCAGCCAATGACCACATACACAGGCCAAACAGATTCAACCCAATCGCCCACCCCCAGGGTAGATTACTTATGGAATATTGGGTTGTTTTTGCTCCAAAAGTTGCTTGAAAAGAAAAGTAATGCATTCCCTAGATTACACGAGCACAGATCTCTGGCCACTGGGGTGAAATGTGTCACTTCCAAGTTTTTGGGGCTCACAGGGTCAAATCAAATAATGGTCGGGACTGTGTCCGAGGAGCTAAGGCCTATCCAATTCCTGTGTTTCCAATAATTGTTATGAGCAGAAACAGCACAATTCAATTCAGCAGGAACAGTCCCCTAAGTTTGCTCATAGTCTGTACAGAGAGATCCCATAAAACTATGGCAGTATAGGTATTCCCTGTACTAAGCACAATTCAGCAGGAACAGTCCCTAAGTTTGCTCATACTCTGTACAGAGAGATCCCATAAAACTATGGTACATAGGTATTCCTCTGTACTAAGCACAATTCAGCAGGAACAGTCCCTAAGTTTGCTCATACTCTGTACAGAGAGATCCCATAAAACTATGGTACATAGGTATTCCTCTGTACTAAGCACAATTCAGCAGGAACAGTCCCCTAAGTTTGCTCATAGTCTGTACTGTACTGAGAGATCCCATACAATTATAGAAAGCTCCTTAGCTAAAGCATAGCATGTTATTTAGGAAGCAGCAGAATCTGTATCATATTAATGCAACTGAACAAAATAACATATTGCTGCTTATTGTGTGCCCAGAACATTCCTTCTCTGTATATTTGTATTTATACATATGGGAGGAGGAGGTGCCATATTGATTCCCTTAGACAGTACAGTATGAGGGTATAGCTTATTGTGTGCCCAGAACATTCCTTCTCTGTATATTTCTATTTATACATATGGGAGGAGATGCCATATTGATTCCCTTAGATAGTACAGTATGAGGGTATAGCTTATTGTGTGCCCAGAACATTCCTTCTCTGTATATTTGTATTTATACATATGGGAGGAGGAGGTGCCATATTGATTCCCTTAGACAGTACAGTATGAGGGTATAGTTTATTGTGTGCCCAGAACATTCCTTCTCTGTATATTTGTATTTATACATATGGGAGGAGGGAGGTGCCATATTGATTCCCTTAGACAGTACAGTATGAGGGTATAGCTTATTGTGTGCCCAGAACATTCCTTCTCTGTATATTTCTATTTATACATATGGGAGGAGATGCCATATTGATTCCCTTAGACTAGTTATTGCCGAATTTATCTGCCAGGCGCAAATTCGTGGCTAATTTGTGTGTTTCGCCGCTGGCGAATAAATACGCGTGGCACATAATAAGCTATACAATCATACTGTGCTGTGAATACAATATGGCAACTCCCACAACTGTGAACAAAATACAAATATTCAATATCTCTAGACACACATCATAGTTACTGAAACATGTACTGGAATCAGACACCTCTCCTGCTTTCTGGTAGGGGAACAGTGGGGTTTACAAGAGCAGGGCCTGTGGTCATGTTGGGGCACAAGATTGTATCTAATGTATATAATGTATATAATGTATATAATGTATATAATTTATATAATGTACAGGTATGGGACCTGTTATCCAGAATGCTCAGGACCTAGGGTTTTCCGGATAACGGATCTTTCCCTAATTTCGGTCTTCATGCCTTAAGTCTACTAGAAATTAATTTAAACATTAAATAAACCCAATAGCCTGGTTTAATCCAATAAAGATTAATTATATCTTAGTTGAGATCAAGTACAAGCTACTGTTTTATTATTACACAGAAAAAGGAAATCAGTTTTAAAAATCTGGATTATTTGGATAAAATGGAGTCTATGGGAAGCAGCCATTCCATAATTCGGAGTTTTCTGGATATCGGGTTTCCGCATAAGGGATCCTATACCTGTATATAATGATGGGTGCCCCAACATGGCCATTCCCATGCATAGAGCATGCAAAGGGCATTCTTGTAAAATTACTATTGTTTCACCTAAGAGTGAGTGCTATATTAACATCTATTATATATATTTATATTATCCTCTATATTAATATTAGCATCTATAAAATATATATTAATATTAGCATTTATATAAGATATATTTATATTAGCATCTATTTAAGATATATTATTATTAGCATCTGTATAATATATATTTCTATTAGCAACAATATAATATGTATTAATATTAGCATCTATATAAGATATATTTATATTAGCATCTATATAATATATATTAATATTAGCATCTATATAACATATATTATTATTAGCATCTGTATAATATATATTTATATTAGCATCTATATGATATATATTTATATTAGCATCTATATAATATGTATTAATATTCGTAGGGATGCACCGAATCCATTTTTTTGGATTCGGCTGAACCCCCGAATCCTTCACGAAGGATTCAGCCGAATACCAAACCGAATCCAAACCCTAATTTGCATATGCAAATTAGGGGTGGGAAGGGGAAAACATTTTTTACTTCCTTGTTTTCTGACAAAAAGTCACGCAATTTCCCTCCCTGCCCCTAATTTGCATATGCAAATTAGGATTCGGATTCGGTTCGGCCGGGCAGAAGGATTCGGCCAAATCCGAATCCTGCTGAAAATGGCCAAATCCTGGCCGAATCCCGAACCGAATCCTGGATTCGGTGCATCCCTAAATATTAGCAACTATATAATATATATTTATATTAGCATCTATATTAACATAAGAATCTATATAATATATATTAATATTAGCATCTATATAATATATATTTTAATTAGCATCTATATACTATGTATTAATATCAGCATCTATATTATAGTATATATTAATATTAGCATCTATATAATATATATTTATATTAGCATCTATATAACATATATTAATATCAGCATCTATATAGTATATATTTATATTAATAATATATATTAATATTAGCATACCCCTTTCGATGAGGGAAAGATTCTTATATATTAATATTAGCATCTATATAAGATATATTTATATTAGCATCTATATAATATATATTAATATTAGCATCTATATACTATGGGGCAGATTTATCAAGGGTCAAATTTTGAGGGTTAATAAACCCTCGAATTCGACCCTCAAAGTAAAATCCTTCGAATTTGAATATCGAATGCGAAGTATTTTAGCGCAAATACTTCGATTGCGAATAAAACTCGTTCGATCGAACTATAAAATCCTTCGAACGATTTGAAGGATTTTAATTGATCGATCAAACGATTTTTATTCGATCAGAAAAAACTTAGAAAAGTGCTGGGGAAGGTCCCCATAGGCTAACATTGAACCTCGGGAGGTTTAAACTGCCGAAGTAGGTAGTCAAAGTATTTTTTAAAGAGACAGTGCTATCGAATGGTCGTATAGTCGAACGATTTTTAGTTCGAATAGTTTGAATCCAAGTCGAAGGTCGTAGTAGCCTATTCGTACCCAAAAAAAAAAACTTTGTGGACCCTAGCAACCAGTTGGTTGGCAAACTGGAGAGCCGCTGAATAAAAAGCTAAATAACTCAAAAACCACGAATAATAAAATATGAAAACCAATTGCAAATTGTCTCAGAATATCCCTCTCTACGTCATACTAACAGTTAATTTAAAGGCGAAACAACCCCTTTAATTCATTTAACTTTAAATCACTGATTGGTTGCTATGGGTTACTGCCCAGGTGCAAACCATAGGGTAGTTGAAGGGTTAGGTGTTGCTAAATAACCTATCTAGGTTAGTGTTGAGTAATATTCACCCTACAAGGTTCTCCATTGGCTTCTGATTGTAACCGTTGTTAGTGAACATTGATGGGTGAATTTGGGGCGTTTCGCTCCGTCTTGTTTTAGACGCCGGCGTCCGTTCTTTTGACACCGGCACACGTTTTTTTTGATGGTGAAAATTTTCTCTGTGGTTTCACGAATCGCGGGAATTCGCCGCGAGTTCACGCCTGGCGAATAAATTCGCAGCAGTTCTGTATTAAATGGATTTCCCCGGGGGAATGGGAAGCTAATGGTACTGATAATAAAGGACAAGTACAAAAGATTTAGCCCCTGGCCGATGGAATTGAGCACATGCATTAGGGACTATACAGAGAGAGTTCTATGAGAATCTTGTGTTTCAGGAGGAGAGGTCACAATCCCAGGCTTCCCAGTGCAACAAAAAAAACCCCCGAAATATTGCAACAGTCAAATGAAAGTGAGATAAACAAAGAGTTTTACCGGTTTGGGTGGTCATCTCAGCTGAACCAGACGATGACACTGGAATAGAAGATCGTAAACCAACATAAGGGTCAAGGGACGGGGACAGGCTTAGAATATTCCCAGATGTAATGGGATCAAATACAAATATTCTTAATGTAACACTATCACCTTCTGTTTTACCATTGATTCATGTTGTCCTTAATATACATAGTTGCGTCTCATTGTCTGAAGTGTTGACCTTCTATTCCTCCATTCACCAATGAGCACAAAACCAGTTATTTGGTCCATATTGCTCCAACGTTTCCAAGTCCAGCTCTGATCGGCTTAAGACCGAAACAATCCCCTTATTCTTGGGCTTTTCCAATGGGTCACCCAACCAGACTTTCAGTTTGGAAGTTCCATTGCTCATTCTGGGGCACCGCTTACAGCAAAATGGGCTTTCAAGTTCTTTGCAAGGGACAGAATTCAATGGCACAGCTGCTCCCCCCATCATAACAAAGTGCTAAATACACAAAACGGATCCATATATTTTAGGTACATCATGTAATTAAGTTATAAAGGTGATAGATGGCCTTTAAGTGACAAGGACATGTTGGATACATTTACCACTGCTGCTGCCTGAATCCTGTCTTGTCTCGGTTATGGAAGTCACTGAAGTGCAATAAAATGAATATCTCACAGAACTTGCCCTTGTTTTACAAACCAACTCTGGTGTAATGTCATTGACACTGTGAATTTGTTGTCACATGATAATGAAATGGTAGCTTTCCTTCAGGGGAAGGTGAAGGGAGCATACAGAATGAGGAACCACAGATGGACCCTGCCCAGACAGAGGGAAGGTGAGGGACACAAACAGAATGAGGAACCACAGATGGACCCTGCCCAGACAGAGGAGAAGGTGAGGGCCACATACAGAATGAGGAACCACAGATGGACCCTGCCCAGACAGAGGAGAAGGTGAGGGACACATACAGAATGAGGAACCACAGATGGACCCTGCCCAGACAGAGGAGAAGGTGAGGGACACATACAGAATGAAGAACCACAGATGGACCCTGCCCAGACAGAGGGAAGGTGAGGGGTAGATACAGAATGATCAACCACAGATGGACCCTGCCCAGACAGAGGGAAGGTGAGGGGCACATACAGAATGAAGAACCACAGATGGATCCTGCCCAGACAGAGGAGAAGGTGAGGGGCAACTACAGAATGAAGAACCACAGATGGACCCTGCCCAGACAGAGGAGAAAGTGAGGGACACATACAGAATGAAGAACCACAGATGGAGCCTGTCCAGACAGAGG
Organism: Xenopus petersii; assembly: GCA_038501925.1. Lineage (NCBI taxonomy): Eukaryota > Metazoa > Chordata > Amphibia > Anura > Pipidae > Xenopus > Xenopus petersii. The sequence continues at coordinate 3,417,500 of CM076676.1, read as the reverse complement.
GAAGGTGAGGGGTAGATACAGAATGATCAACCACAGATGGACCCTGCCCAGACAGAGGGAAGGTGAGGGGCACATACAGAATGAAGAACCACAGATGGACCCTGCCCAGACAGAGGAGAAGGTGAGGGACACATACAGAATGAAGAACCACAGATGGACCCTGCCCAGACAGAGGAGAAGCTGAGGGGCATATACAGAATGAAGAACCACAGATGGACCCTGCCCAGACAGAGGGAAGGTGAGGGGCACATACAGAATGAAGAACCACAGATGGACCCTGCCCAGACAGAGGAGAAGGTGAGGGACACATACAGAATGAAGAACCACAGATGGACCCTGCCCAGACAGAGGAGAAGCTGAGGGGCATATACAGAATGAAGAACCACAGATGGACCCTGCCCAGACAGAGGGAAGGTGAGGGGCACATACAGAATGAAGAACCACAGATGGACCCTGCCCAGACAGAGGAGAAGGTGAGGGTCACATACAGAATGAAGAACCACAGATGGACCCTCCCAGACAGAGGGGAAGGTGAGGGACACATACAGAATGAGGATCCACAGATGGACCCTGCCCAGACAGAGGGGAAGGTGATGGGCACATACAGAATGAAGAACCACAGATGGACCCTGCCCAGACAGAGGGGAAGGTGAGGGGCACATACAGAATGAAGAACCACAGATGGACCCTCCCAGACAGAGGAGAAGGTGAGGGGCACATACAGCATGAATAACCACAGATGGACCCTGCCCAGACAGAGGGAAGGTGAGGGACACATACAGAATGAAGAACCACAGATGGACCCTACCCAGACAGAGGGAAGGTGAGGGGCAAATACAGAATGAAGAACCACAGATGGACCCTGCCCAGACAGAGGGGAAGGTGAGGGGCACATACAGAATGAGGAACCACAGATGGACCCTCCCAGATAGAGGGGAAGGTGAGGGGCACATACAGAATGAAGAACCACAGATGGACCCTCCCAGACAGAGGGGAAGGTGAGGGGCACATACAGAATGAGGAACCACAGATGGACCCTCCCAGACAGAGGGGAAGGTGAGGGACACATACAGAATGAAGAACGACAGATGGACCCTGCCCAGACAGAGGGAAGGTGAGGGGCAAATACAGAATGAAGAACCACAGATGGACCCTCCCAGACAGAGGGAAGGTGAGGGGCAAATACAGAATGAAGAACCACAGATGGACCCTCCCAGACAGAGGGGAAGGTGAGGGACACATACAGAATGAAGAACGACAGATGGACCCTGCCCAGACAGAGGGAAGGTGAGGGCCACATACAGAATGAGGAACCACAGATGGACCCTCCCAGACAGAGGGGAAGGTGAGGGGCACATACAGAATGAAAAACCACAGATGGACCCTCCCAGACAGAGGGGAAGGTGAGGGGTACATACAGAATGAAGAACCACAGATGGACCCTCCCAGACAGAGGGGAAGGTGAGGGACACATACAGAATGAGGAACCACAGATGGACCCTCCCAGACAGAGGGGAAGGTGAGGGGCACATACAGAATGAAAAACCACAGATGGACCCTCCCAGACAGAGGGGAAGGTGAGGGGCACATACAGAATGAAAAACCACAGATGGACCCTCCCAGACAGAGGGGAAGGTGAGGGGCACATACAGAATGAAGAACCACAGATGGACCCTGCCCAGACAGAGGGAAGGTGAGGGACACATACAGAATGAAGAACCACAGATGGACCCTACCCAGACAGAGGGAAGGTGAGGGACACATACAGAATGAATAACCACAGATGGACCCTCCCAGACCGAGGGGAAGGTGAGGGACACATACAGAATGAGGAACCACAGATGGACCCTACCCAGACAGAGGGAAGGTGAGGGACACATACAGAATGAATAACCACAGATGGACCCTCCCAGACAGAGGGAAGGTGAGGGACACATACAGAATGAAGAACCACAGATGGACCCTACCCAGACAGAGGGAAGGTGAGGGACACATACAGAATGAATAACCACAGATGGACCCTCCCAGACAGAGGGGAAGGTGAGGGACACAATGCTATTGAATGATATTGGCAAAGATAAGATAGAATAGAGAAGGTTTACAAACCAAGCTCAGGATTTAAGGATGCACCAAATACACGGAGGAGGGAATTTAAGCTCTACAATCTTTTTCTTTGCTCCATGGAGCCTGGACATAATAAACCATTTCACCAATCCGCAGGCAATTAAACATTTCTCAAGAAGAAAATATTCTCATTTCTGGCCGAGATCCGATAGAAACAAATAGACACGACAAAGTTTATTTCCCCCTCTCCCATGGCCCGGCTGACTGATTCTATAAGGTAAAGAGTCAGCTCCTTGGCACCAATAGTCTGAAAGAGGATAAGTTTGATGTTTCTTTTCACAGGGATTTAGCACGTTAATTGAAATGTGTAAATATTGTTCCCATTTAAAAAGCAAATCGACTGAATGTAGATCTTCCCTCCGGCCAAAAAAACAAAACAAAAACCACAGCCCTTTGCTTTTTTTGTTGTAAATTCCAAAGAAAAGCTACTCCGGGGTATCAAGGTGGCCCCAGGGTGCAAAGGGCTTTTCACTCTAAGCAACTGGGCCTTATTATTACTATTATTAATCATTTTTAATAGTTTTTTAATTTTCTTCTGACTCTTCCCCTTGTTCAAATGGGGGTCACAGCACTGTAAGGCTACACATGTATTGTTATTGCTCGTTTTTATTACTCATCTTTTTATTTTGGCCTCTCTGCACCTGGATTACTGGAAGGAATGTTCTGGGCACACAATAAGCTATACCCTCATACTGTACTGTCTAAGGGAATCAATATGGCACCTCCTCCTCCCATATGTATAAATACAAATATACAGAGAAGGAATGTTCTGGGCACACAATAAGCTATACCCTCATACTGTACTGTCTAAGGGAATCAATATGGCACCTCCTCCTCCCATATGTATAAATACAAATATACAGAGAAGGAATGTTCTGGGCACACAATAAGCTATACCCTCATACTGTACTGTCTAAGGGAATCAATATGGCACCTCCTCCTCCCATATGTATAAATACAAATATACAGAGAAGGAATGTTCTGGGCACACAATAAGCTATACCCTCATACTGTACTGTCTAAGGGAATCAATATGGCACCTCCTCCTCCCATATGTATAAATACAAATATACAGAGAAGGAATGTTCTGGGCACACAATAAGCTATACCCTCATACTGTACTGTCTAAGGGAATCAATATGGCACCTCCTCCTCCCATATGTATAAATACAAATATACAGAGAAGGAATGTTCTGGGCACACAATAAGCTATACCCTCATACTGTACTGTCTAAGGGAATCAATATGGCACCTCCTCCTCCCATATGTATAAATACAAATATACAGAGAAGGAATGTTCTGGGCACACAATAAGCTATACCCTCATACTGTACTGTCTAAGGGAATCAATATGGCACCTCCTCCTCCCATATGTATAAATACAAATATACAGAGAAGGAATGTTCTGGGCACACAATAAGCTATACCCTCATACTGTACTGTCTAAGGGAATCAATATGGCACCTCCTCCCATATGTATAAATACAAATATACAGAGAAGGAATGTTCTGGGCACACAATAAGCTATACCCTCATACTGTACTGTCTAAGGGAATCAATATGGCACCTCCTCCTCCCATATGTATAAATACAAATATACAGAGAAGGAATGTTCTGGGCACACAATAAGCTATACCCTCATACTGTACTGTCTAAGGGAATCAATATGGCACCTCCTCCTCCCATATGTATAAATACAAATATACAGAGAAGGAATGTTCTGGGCACACACTGGCAGAGCATTAAAAAGGAGGAAACCCAAAATCTGGTGATGTCCATGAGTTCAAGACTTCAGGCTGTCACTGTCAGCAAACGGTTTTCAACCAAGTATTAGAAATGAACATTTTATTTTTTGTTTTTGAATTGTTCCAATTACTTTTGAGCCCCTGAAATGAAGTGATTGTGTTAAGCAATCCTTCTCTTACGGCTCTTGTTTGTGCCACGAAGATCGAGGAAGAATCTTTTCTAAGAACCATCGGGTTGGTTTGATGCTCAGAGAGCCGGGGCCCACTGGAGTTTTTTTCCCCCCACTCCGACTCTGTGGAAACGGTTTCGGTTTCAGTTGCCCAATGAGCAAAACTTAGGGGCTGTTCCTACTGAATTGTGCTTAGTACAGGGAATACCTATGTACCATAGTTTTATGGGATCTCTCTGTACAGACTATGAGCAAACTTAGGGACTGTTCCTGCTGAATTGTGCTTAGTACAAGGAATACCTATGATGCCATAGTTTTATGGGATCTCTCTGTACAGACTATGAGCAAACTTACAACCTTTTATCCTCCCTTTAATCCTTGCAGAGCTGGAGGGGACGGGATTAAAGGGCTGAATACAGGGCCGGCCGATTACTCGGGGGTTACAATACACTACTACAAGGAAGATGGGCTTTAATCCCTTTCAAAGTGGTCCCGACAATGGGAATACATCAAAGCTGCCAAAACATCAACATTTCCAAGTCGGCAAACACGGCCCTTTATTTGTACCTGAATTCTGAATGGGCCGGGTAAAACCTTCGTCAACATCATTTCTTAATTTGTTTGTTTAGTGTCGGGGGGGGGTCGGAGGATAAACAGCCCGTGTGTATTTGATCTTTATATAAAAGGGGGAAATCTGCTCCCGTTACATTCTGTTCAGGAATCATTCAAGGCTTCCAGGGAAAGTGAATAACACATGAATAATGAGACTGACAGGTACCAGGGTGTAATACGTATATCAATAAAAGCTCAATGGTGATTCAGGGGGAGACAGATCAGACCCACAAGTACTGACGCGAACACACGAAGCACAAATAAAAGTTGATTAGTTCTATTAACCATGAATTTCAGTAATAAGTTCATACCGTGCATATATGGACTATTTTGCAGGTAATGCTGTTGTGCATTTCATATTAAGAATGTAATTATTTCTTAATTAAGGCATGTATGATAGTTGGAAATAATACATATTGCCATCAATTAAAAATATTTTCTGTACAGACTATGAGCAAATTTAGGGGACCGTTCCTGCTGAATTGTGCTTAGTACAGGGAATACCTATGCTGCCATAGTTTTATGGGATCTCTCTGTACAGACTATGAGCAAACTTAGGGACTGTTCCTGCTGAATTGTGCTTACTACAGGGAATACCTATGCTGCCATAGTTTTATGGGATCTCTCTGTACAGACTATGAGCAAACTTAGGGGCTGTTCCTGCTGAATTGTGCTTAGTACAGGGAATACCTATGCTGCCATAGTTTTATGGGATCTCTCTGTACAGACTATGAGCAAACTTAGGGGCTGTTCCTGCTGAATTGTGCTTAGTACAGGGAATACCTATACTGCCATAGTTTTATGGGATCTCTCTGTACAGACTATGAGCAAACTTAGGGACTGTTCCTGCTGAATTGTGCTTAGTACAGGGAATACCTATGTACCATAGTTTTATGGGATCTCTCTGTACAGACTATGAGCAAACTTAGGGACTGTTCCTGCTGAATTGTGCTTAGTACAGGGAATACCTATGCTGCCATAGTTTTATGGGATCTCTCTGTACAGACTATGAGCAAACTGAGGGACTGTTCCTGCTGAATTGTGCTTAGTACAGGGAATACCTATGTACCATAGTTTTATGGGATCTCTCTGTACAGACTATGAGCAAACTTAGGGACTGTTCCTGCTGAATTGTGCTTAGTACAGGGAATACCTATGTACCATAGTTTTATGGGATCTCTCTGTACAGACTATGAGCAAACTTAGGGACTGTTCCTGCTGAATTGTGCTTAGTACAGGGAATACCTATGCTGCCATAGTTTTATGGGATCTCTCTGTTCAGGCTATGAGCTACATTTGGGGGCTGTTCCTGCTGAATTGTGCCAGGGCAGTAACCCATAGCAGAAAAAGCGCACGACTGACAGCGCTATATAAATAAATGATGATGATGATGATCAGTTCGTTCTCCTGAAGTCGCCTGAAGTTGCTTCTGGCGGAAACTTTATCACCAGCGATTTCAGTTATTTCCAATGGAGCCGTATTTTCGGGAGCTTTGTCGCCACTGCCCTAAGTGCTCACTAGTGCCTGGGCCCAATTTTAGAGTCTCAAGTATTATGGTTGGCCGATCCCTCAGAGAGTGGTATAATCAGTATTTATAATTCTAATACACTTCCACTCAAGTTCCAGCCACCAAACAGATCCCAGTTTATGTCTTTCTTCTGAAAGAAGCAAAACAACTGAAAAGTTTCTCTTACAAGATTCTACGAGTTTATTTTATGATGAGCTTTCCCTAATAATGGCCGACTAGTTAAGTAGTTTGTTTCATTGTCAACTTCCGCCACCAAATCTGCACCCGGGCGAGAGAGCGACAAGAAACCACTGAATGAACGTGCGCTCTCAATAAATGGAAACTGATCTCTCCGAGGAAATGAAACACTCAGACACCGTCACGCACCTTCACTCACACTCACATTTTACTCGCACAACAAGGGAAAAGTGGAAGAAAATGTTTTACCCATAAGGAGTCTCCGTTTCACCCGTTTGTCCACATCAGCTACTGACGTGGCATTGTACTCAGAAATCTCAATTGCAGCCTCATCTTTCTCTAAAACACAAGTAAGGGACAAACATGGAGCAGTCGGTTAATCACAAGCCCAAATTTCTACTGCCTACGAGCGCTCTCTTTATCTGGCAATGCAGAACCAAAGCCATGGGCAAGATGTGAAAGCAATAAATTCCTGACTGAGACAGTGTTAATCCCCCTCCCGCCATTAAAAGCCCAGAGATGAAAGTATTAGTGCCCAGGGGATAACTGGGGACTTCTACGCTAAGTAATTAATCTATTAATACACACAAGACGAAACTCTAAAATGGTTAAAGGAAAACTATACCCCCAAAATGAATACTTAAGCAACAGATAGTTTATATCAAATTGAATGACATATTAAAGAATCTTACCAAACTGGAATATATATTTACATAAATATTGCCCTTTTACATCTCTTGCCTTGAACCACCATTTCGTGACTCTATCTGTGCTGCCTCAGAGATCACCTGACCAGAAATACTACAACTCTAACTGTAACAGGAAGAAGTGAGGAAGCAAAAGGCAGAACTCTGTCTGTTAATTGGCTCATGTGACCTTACATGTGGTTTGTATGTGCGCACAGTGAATCTTACGATCTCGGGGGGCGGCCCTTATTTTTTAAAATGGCAATTTTCTATTTATGATTACCCAATGGCACATACTACTAGAAAAGTATATTATTATGATAATGGTTCATTTACATGAAGCAGGGTTTTACACATGAGCTGTTTTACTCAGTATCTTTTAATGGAGACCTACATTGTTTGGGGGGTATAGTTTTCCTTTAAGAGTGGGTCAGGAGAAGACAATCAGAGCAGTCAATGACCAGAAGTTGGAACGGGTAGTGAGTGTTAGCAGCCTTGAGTCCGGTGATGGATGAAATGATACATACACTAGATGATGGATGGAACAAAGGAACACAGAGAGGAACCAACAGTCACATACAAGAACACAGAGAAAGAGATGAGAAGTTGGGCAGTGCTGGTTGCCTGCTTGTCTATGGAACACATTAATAACTAAACATCCACATTTCACAAATATACATTCTAATAACTGATCAACATGCAGTGAGGAGGAAAAATGCAGCAGGAGGAAAAATGGGTGAGTTTGCCATAGTTCATGTACTCTTTGTACCTCTACACATTCATCCGACGTCAGAAGAAGAAGAAAATGAAGAAGAAGAAGAGGAAGAAGAAGAGGAGGAAGAAGAGAAAGGAAAAAGTAGAGGAAGAAGAAAAAAAGGAGGAAGAAGAGGAAGGAAAAAGAGGAGGAAGAAGAAGATGAGGAGGAAGAAGAGAAGAAGAAAAAGAGGAAGAAGAAGAGGAGGAAGAATAAAACAAGGAAGAAGAAGAGGGAGGAAGACAAGGAAGGAAAAAGAAGAGGAAGAAGAAGAAGAAGAGGAGGAAGAAGAGCAGGAGGAAGAAGAAGAAGAGGAAGAAGCAGAGGAAGAAGAGAAAGAAGAAGAGTAGGAAGCAGAAGAAAAAGAGGAAGAAGAGGAAGAAGAAGAAGAAGAAGAAGAAGAAGAGGCCCTCTGCTTTATCACAGAGTGGTGTTAAAAATAAACAGAGACAAACAGATGGGTCATTAGAATTCCAAACAAAGTTAGTGAAAAAAGTTTATTTAAGAAAAAATAAACAAGGTTGGCTTAGATAAATTCGCCTTGGGTGAGTGGAGCCAGAGGGGTGAAAATGCAGGAAGGTGTGGAATGCAGCAAAGGAAGCAATACGTCAAGTAAACAGACAGGTGAATTAGACAACAGGTAGGAGATATTTAGTATTTGGAGGAGGAGGAGGAGGAGCGGCTGAAATGGTGCTGGATACATCCGGGGAGGAAGGCTGTGCCCATCTCTGGCACCACTACATGGTTGAATGGTAAGAGGACATTCGACAAGTTCTAGATGAGATCAGGCTGCAAAGGAGGCTCTTTTTGAGATTTGTTTCCAATGACTTTAGTTCTACATCAAAGAGTTGTTTTTTTTTGGAAGTTATCCGGTATTTTTCAGACAAGACAGGCAATCAGGGACCATCACCAGAAAGCAGTGGTAAATCAGAATGAAATAGTTAAAAATATTAAATCACAGAAAGACTTTTTGTCTAATTAAAAAGAAATTTTTTTTTTAGCTTGGTGAACTAAACAGGAGGGGCAGGAGGAATCGACACAGGCATCAATGTGACATACAATAAGAGACTACACATGGAATAACATTAGAAACACAATGGAATAACAGAATTCTGAGATACATTACTGTAATAATAAACATATCAGCCAGAGATATCAGGAATGAGCTTATGGGCTGCATATTCATATAAACACAGCATTTCAGCAATTACAATAAAATAATAATAAAACACTTTGGTTTCCATAAAACTCAGTCAAGATGTAGAATTGATTTGCTGGAAATATGTCAGACAAGACGATGGTCCGACGGCTGCCAATACGATCATCAGCCGTAAAGTCAAATATACTTCTCTACATCATACTAACAGTTCATTTACTGGTGAACAAGAAGAGGAGGTTTTGGGGAAATGCAATATATCAATGACATTCCCATTGCCCTACACAGCAAACTAGAACCCACTGCAGCATCCCAGGACTGGAAGGAAAAGGAAAAAGAAGAGGAAGAAGAAGAGGAGGAAGATGAGCAAGAAGAGGAAGAAGAAGAAGACGAAGAAGAAGAAGAACAAGAAGAAGAAGAACAAGAAGAGTAAGAAGAAGAATTAGAAGAAGAAGAGGAAGAAGAACAAGAAGAAAAGGAAAAAGAAGAGGAAGAAGAAGAAGAAGAAGAAGAAAAAGAGGAAGAAGAAAAGAAAGAAGAAGAGGAAGAAGAACAAGAAGAAAAGGAAAAAGAAGAGGAAGAAGAAGAAGAAGAAAAAGAGGAAGAAGAAAAGAAAGAAGAAGAAGAGGAAGAAGAAGAAGAATTAGAAGAGGAAGAGGAAGAAGAAGAAGAATTAGAAGAGGAAGAGGAAGAAGAAGAAAAGGAAAAAGAAGAGGAAGAAGAAGAATTAGAAGAGGAAGAAGAAGAATTAGAAGAGGAAGAGGAAGAAGAAGAAAAGGAAAAAGAAGAAGAAGAAAAGGAAAAAGAAGAGGAAGAAGAAGAAGAAGAAGAAGGAGAAGGAGAAGGAGGAGAAGGAGAAGAAGAAGAAGAAGAGGAAAAAGAAGAAGAGGAAGAAGAAGAAGAAAAGAAAGAAGAAGAGGAAGAAGAAGAAGAGGAAGAAGAGGAAGAAGAAGAAGAAGAAGAAAAGGAAAAAGAAGAGGAAGAAGAAGAAGAAGAAGAAGAAGAAAAGGAAAAAGAAGAGGAAGAAGAAAAAGAAGAAGAGGAAGAAGAAGAGGCGGAAGATGAGCAAGAAGAAGAAGAGGAAGAAGGAAGAAGAAGAGAGAGAGAGAGGGAGAGAGAGAAGAGGAAGAAGTAGAGGAATTGTCGCCGGCATCAATTTTGACTGCTGTGAATTGATGCCGGCGTCAAAATTTGCGCTTCGCTGGACAAATTCGCCCATCACTACCTATTTCTTGTTGAAGTGCTGCCTGATTTATATGGTGCTGGTCAGTGGTGTAACTAGATGCTAAATCAATTTAAGGCCCCAAATATTGATAAGTTGGCCTAGCCTACCAAGATAAATTAAAATTGATAATTAATTAGGGCCTTGTCGGGGCCCCTACATTCCTGGGCCCCCTGCAACCGCAGGGTCTGCTTCCTCTGTAGTGACACCCTTGTTGCTGGCCAGTTCCCTCCCTATAAAACCTCATAGGAAGAGCAATAAGAAACCAGTTTCTCAGAATATATCCCATTAAAAACATCCCATACTGAATATATTGTACAAGATGCCACTACATCAACATTGGATTATAATTTCAAGTTGCCCTGTTATGGCATAAACTCTATGTAAAATCTCATGTCCCCTTATTATTTTGGCTGAACATAACCAACGCAATGAAGATATTCCAAAAAAAAAAACCCCCAAAATGTATCACTTACCAATGCAAGTTCTGCCGTCGGAGTGAAGGGCATATTTCTGGTGGCAGTCGCATACAGGGCCCGTATCTGTGTCGTTGCACGTGTGCTGACAGCCTCCGTTCCCATAGTTACAGGTTACTGGGTGGGCAAAGTGCATGTATTAATAGATATAACAATTACAAATGAGACACTGATATAAATACATCTATAAAGATATTCTGAGAATCTGACATTCACTTTATGGAACTTCATTAGAAGGCCCTACCCATCCGACCTAGCATTAAAATTATATATATATGTATGGGACCTGTTATCCAGAATGCTCGGGACCTGGGGTTTTCCGGATAACAGATCTTTCAATAATACCTTGATGGAGTGGTTCCCCTTTAAATTAACTGTTAGTATGAAGCAGAGAGTGATATTCTGATACGATTTGAAATTGGTTTTCATTTGTTATTATGAGTATTTAGCTTTTTATTCAGCAGCTCACCAGTTTGTTGTTTCTGCCATCTGGTTGCTAGGGGCTGAATTACCCTAGCAACCATGCATTGATTTGAATACAAGACTGAAATATGAATAAGAGAGGGACAGAATAGAAAGAAGAGTAAAAGTAGCAATAGCAATACACTTGTAGCCTTAGGGCTCTTACTGACGAGTGGTTGAAGCTGCGTTCCGTTTTTCTGCGTTCAGCCGCAGGGGAGCGCAGGAATAGACGCATTACGTTTTTTCCAATGGGGCTGTACTCACACAGGCCCGTGTAGGCGCCGAACGCAGGTTGAGACGCAACATGCTGCATTTTTCCTGCGTTCTGCACCTACACGCGCCTGTGTGAGTACAGCCCCATTGGAAAAAACGTAATGCGTCTATTCCTGCGCTCCCCTGCGGCTGAACGCAGAAAAACGGAACGCAGCTTCAACCGCTCGTCAGTAAGAGCCCTGCCAGAGCATTTGTTTTTTTTAAACAGGGTCAGTGACCCCCATTGAACGCTGGAACGAGTCAGAAAAAGGCAAATAATTTGAAACAATAAAAAAAATAATATTATTATCACACGGAAAAAGGAAATCATTTTACACATTTTTGAATAATTAGATTAAATGGAGTCTATGGGAGATGATGTTTCTGTGATTTGGAGCTTTCTGGATAATGGGTTTCCAGATAATGGATCCCGTAGCTGTACAGTACAACTTAACTAAGGGGTACTTTAAAGGGGAAGTTAACCTTCAAGGTGTCCTTTTAGCACGGTCTATTGAAAAATAAAAAAAATGAAGAACAACTGTCTGCATCATAGCAAAAGTGCATTGAAAGGTGAATTCTTAGTTCTTTGGAAGTGCCGCTATCACTTGCAGGGACACAGAGAGATCCTTTAAAGTTACAGTGGGATTATGAGAATATTATTGTATTTGGGAGAAACCCATTAATCAGAGAGTAGCACGTAGCACTGTTCAAATGAATCAGTTCCAAAAAGAAAGAAATTCAATGGCCGGGCGCCAGGCAGGAACATATTTGTGCGGCAGAACTCAGCAATTTATTAATAAACGACATCGTAATAATCCCCCGAACCCTTCTGACAGTAAATAGGGGGTTAATAGGGGAATTTCCCCATTGTCCTGTTCAGTTCGATGTTTGAAAAGCTGAATGTTTCTTTTTTTTAAATGTATTTTCTTGGAAGTGTATCAGCTAACCGCAAGATTCTACAGTGTGTAACGTACGAGGAATTAAAGTGCCTAATACAGTTTTAAGCCTTTTATAAATAAGGGGCCAGTAAACTAATAAAAATAGAGGAGCTATATTTCTCCTGTACGATTATGTGGGGGGAGCAGGACTTACAGTCAAATATCCCAACCCAATAAATATAGATTTACTGAGAGCCCTCCTGTGTAATGCTGAATAAAGCAGAAGAGAATTTTAAAGGGTTTGTTCCCCTTTAAATTAGCTGTTAATATGCTGTAGAGAGGGATCTTCTGAGACAATTTGCAATTGTTTTTCATTTTTTATTATTTGTGGTTTTTGACTTATTTAGCTTTTTATCCAGCAGCTCTGCAGTTTTCAGTTTCGGCAATATGGTTGCCAGGGTCCACATTCCCCTAGCAACCATGCACTGATATGAATAAGAGACTGGAATATGAATAGGAGAGGACTGAATAGAAAGAGGAGTAATAAAAAGTAACAATAACAATACATTTGTAGCCTTACAGAGCATTTGTTTTTAGATGGGGTCAGTGACCCCCCATTTGAAAGCTGGAAAGAGTCAGACGAAAAAAGGCAAATAATTAAAAAAATAAACAATGGAGACCAATTGAAGTCAAATATCCCAAACCGATAAACATATATATTTATTGAGAGCCCTACAGTGTAGCGCTGAATAAAGCAGAAGAGCATTCTAAAGGGTTTGTTCCCCTTTAAATTAACTGTTAGTAGGATGTAGAGAGGGATATTCTGAGACAATTTGCAATTGGTTTTCATTTTTTATTATTTGTGGCTTTTGACTTATTTAGCTTTTTATTCAGCAGCTCTCCAGTTTGTAATTTCAGCCGTCTGGTTGCTATGGTCTAAATTCCCCTAGCAACCATGAATAGGAGAGGCCTGAATAGAAAGAGGAGGAATAAAACGTAGCAAGGGGCAGGGTTATCAAGAGTCGAATTGAAAATTCGAATTTTAGAGTTTTTTTATGGTCAAAACTGTGAAATTCGACTAGGGAGTTCGAGTTTTTAAAAAAATTCTATTTTCTCTGGCCCTTTACGAAATCAAATTCGACTATTCGCCGCCTAAAACCTGCCTAATTGTTGTTTAAGTCAACGGCAGACGTCCAGGGAACAATTTGGAGTTGTTTGCAGCCTTCCTGACATTCAACTCGAAAGGAGATTTTTTAAAATTCAAATAGAATTCGATTCGAGTTCTCCGGTTGATTCCATTCATCCAAATTTTAAAAATTCGATTTTTTAATAGTACATTTCGATTGGTCGAATTTTCGAATTTTCAGGAGCTTAGGGGAGTTTTTAAAAACTCCCATGAATTTGAAATCCGGCCTTTGATACGTGTGCCTCCAAATGTGTAGCCTACAGAGCATTTGATTTTTTTTTTTAGATGGGGTCGCTGACCCCATTTGAAAGCTGGAAAGAGTCAGAAGAAGAAGGTGAATAATTCAAAAACTATAAAGAATAAATAATGCTGACCAATAGAAAAGTTGCTTAGAATTGGCCATTATATACTAAAAGTTGACCACCCCTGTAAGTTATCATGTCCATTAATGATTAGGGATGAGGCAAATCCCAAATTTAGTTTGGGACCCGGTTACATACAAGTGCCTGGTTTAGCCGAATCCGAACCCATAAAGTCATGTGACTGTAGAGTTCTTAATGGCAGAAAGTGCTGCTTTTATATTTGCCTACTGTCTATGCTTTAAATATGGGCTATAAAGGGGAGATTCACCTTTAAGTTAACTTTTAGGGGGCCATTTACTTAGCTCGAGTGAAGGAATAGAGGAAAAAAAACTTTTTTTTGGCTACTTCGACCATTGAATGGGCTACTTTGACTCGAACGATTTGAACTAAAAATCGTTTGACTATTCAGTTTTCTATTTGAAGTACTGTCTCTTTAAAAAAAAACGTTCGACCCCCTAGTTCGCCACCTAAAACCCACCGGACCTCAATGTTAGCCTATGGGGAAGGTCCCCATAGGCTTAGCTATCTTTTTTCGGTCGAACAAAAATCGTTCGATCGATGGATTAAAATCCTTCGAATCGAACGAATTGCGGTAAATCCTTCGATATTCAAAGTCGAAGGACCCCTTAGTGTGTTATAGAATGGACAATTCTAAGCAACTTTTCAATTGGTCTCCATTGTTTTTTTTTTTGCCTTTTTCTTCTGACTCTTTCCAGCTTTCAAAGGGGGGTCGCTGACCCCATCTTAAAAAAAAACTAAGGATGCACCGAATCCAGGATTCGGTTCGGGATTCAGCCTTTTTCAGCAGGATTCAGATTTGGCCGAATCCTTCTGCCAGGCCGAACCGAATCCGAATCCTAATTTGCATAAGCAAATTAGGGGCGGGGAGAGAAATTACGTGACTTTTTGTCAGAAAACAAGGAAGTAAAAAATGTTTCCCCTTCCCACCCCTAATTTGCATATGCAAATGAGGGGTTGGATTCGGTTTGGTATTTGACCGAATCTTTCGCAAAAGATTCGGGGGTTCGGCCGAATCCAAAATATTGGATTCGGTGCATCCCCATAAAAAATGCTCTGTAAGGCTACAAATGTATTGTTATTGTTACTTTTTATTCCTCATCTTTCTACTCAGGCCTCTCCTATTCATATTCTCTTATTCAAATCAATACAAGGTTGCTAGGGGAATTTGGACCCTAGCAACCAGATGAAACTGCAAACTGGAGAGCTGCTGAATAAAAAGCTAAATCAGTCAAAAACCACAAATAATAAAAAAATGAAAACCAGCTGCAAATTGCCTCCGAATATCTCTCTCTACATCATACTAAGGGGCCGATTCCCTAACTTCGAGTGAAGGATTCGAAGGTAAAAAACTACTACTACTACTACGATGGGCTACTTCGACCATCGAATGGGCTACTTCGACCTTAGACTATGACTACGACTTCAAATCGAAGGATTCGAAGTAAAAATCGTTCGACTATTCGACCATTCGATAGTCAAAGTACTGTCTCTTTATAAAAAACTTCGACCCCCTAGTTCGCCATCTAAAAGCTACCGAAGTTATCCTTCAACCGTTCGATCGAACTTATCTGCGCTAAATCCTTCGACTTCGATATTCGAAGTCAAAGGATTTTAATTCCTAGTCGAATATCGAGGGTTAATTAACCCACGAGATTCGACCCTTAGTGAATCGGCCCCTAAAAGTTCATTTAAAGGGGAACAAACCCTTTAAGTCTATTAATATATAAAGCTATATATACAAATATATATATATATATATATATATATAGATAAGGAATATGTATAATCAGTGCAGTAAGTAAAGGCAGTAGAGACATGAGCAGGTACCTACATGTGCAGTCCCTCTGATTTTTGGCAAGTTCAAAACCCGGCCGACATTCACAGGCCACTCCAACTTTGGGGGTCTCCCTGCAGAAATGGGCACATCCGTGGTCTTTGTTCATACAGTTCATCCCTTCTGTAAAGACAGAAAACATCAATTAGCTACGGGTTAAGTAGTGAGACTAGTAACTCTCTGTAATTCGCTATGTAAACTAGTGGCCGCCATATATATACATATATATATATACCATATATACTCGAGTATAAGCCGAGTTTTTCAGCCCCCAAAATCTGCTGAAAAACTCTACCTCGGCTTATACTCTAGTCAAGCGCAAAAAACAGTCGCCGGCGTCTAAGAATAGTCGCCGGCATCCAAGAATAGTCTCCAAGAATATTCGCCGGCGTCCAAGAATGGTCGCTGGCATCCAAAAACGAGACGCCGGCACCTCCAATGGGAGCAGAAACCCTCAATATTTTGATTGAAACTTACCAGAAGCTGCTTCATTTCTCACCCTCGGCTTATACTCGAGTCAATAAGCTTTGCCAGTTTTTGGAGGTAAAATTAGGTACCTCGGCTTATACTCGGGACGGCTTATACTCGAGTATATACGGTATTTACCTCTATACAATCAGAGATGCAGATTATTTGTACGATGAACAAAATTTGTACGTATTTGAATGCGAAAGGGATTGTTCTCCTTTAAATTAACTGTGAGTGTGATGTAGAGAGGGATATTCTGAAACAATTTGCAATTGGTTTTCATTTTTTATTTTTTGTGGTCTTTGAGTTATTTAGCTTTTTATTCAGCAGCTCTGCAATTTTGGCCATCAGGTTGCTATGGTCCAAATTCCCCTAGCAACCACACACTGATTTGAATAAGAGACTGGCATACGAAGAGGAGAGGGACTGAATAGAAAGATGAGTAATAAAAAGCAGCAATAACGGGGTTATTTACTAAAATCCGAATTTTTTATTTTAAAAAAAAAAAACACAACCAACCTCCTACGCCCGATTTTATCTTATTTATTAATAAGAAAAACTAGATTTAATCAGATCGCGGGAAAAACTAGATGAAATCGAGAAAAAACCCAAATTGCTTGAATTTTTCTGGCTTTTCTCGAAATTGCTCATATTTTTTTGTTTTTCCCCCCCCCATAGTGTATGTATTTTTCACGTTTTTGCCCAAATTTTCGGGCTAAACCCAGCACAGACCACATAAACTTTAAATTGAGATAGAGGCCTCTCCCACTGACTTATAGAGGACCTCAACAGGTTTGAGATGGCAGATTTTCGGATTCGGGCTGTTTGCAGCATCGGGGTATATTAAATTTCAAAAAATGTTAGTTTTTGTTTCCTCTAAAAATGTGAGTTTTCCAGAGAAAAGAACTGGAATATTTCAAGATTTCAGATTTTAATAAATAACCACCTACATGTGTAGCTTTACAGAACATTTGTTTTTTACATAGGGTCAGTGACCCCCCACATTTGAAAGCTGGAAAGCGTCAGAAGAAGAAAATAATTCACTGCAATTGGTTTTCACTTTTTAGTATTTGTGGGTTTTGACTTATTCAGCGCCTCTCCAGTTTGTGCTTTCGGCAATCCGGTTGCTAGGGTCCAAATTCCCCTAGCAACCATGCATTGATTAGAATGAGAGACTGGAATATGAGTAGGAGTGGCCTGAAAAGTAGCAATAACAATACATGTGTAGCCTTACAGAGCATTTGTTTTTTTTTAGATGGGGTCAGTGACCCCCCCCCATTGGAAAGCTGGAAATAGGGAAATAATTAAAAAACTCTAAAAAAATAAACAATGAAGACCAATTAAAAAGTTGCTTAGAATTATAACATACTAAGGGGGTTATTTAATTTATCTCAATATTTTCTGCTACAAACTTCAAATCTGCTCGGGTTTTTTGCTCTTATTTATTATTAAATAATAATTTGCGGGGAAAAAAATCATATTTTCACAAATTTTTCGGATTTTGTATCTGATTTTCATAATTTTTTGGATTTTCATGATTTTTTGGATTTTTTTTGCGTTTTTTTCCGATTTTTCACCCAAAAACTCGGGGTATTGTACATAACCCAGCGCACATCAAAAAATCATTGGGACTTCTCCCATTGACTTATATACAACCTCGACAGGTCTGAGATGCCGGATTTTCAGATTCGGACTTTTCCATCCTCGGGGGTTTAATAAATTCTGAAAAATTCATGATTTTTTTTAAAAGTCCAATTTTATAAATAAAAACTCATGAATTTTTCATGATTTTTGCATTCCGTGTTTAGTAAATAACCCCCTAAAAGTTAACTTAAAGGTGAACCATCCCTTTAATATGGGGCAAAACCACTGCTCATAGGTCATAGGTGACTTCGACTGTCTCTTCATTCCAATTCGGAACATAAGTCAGTTCAGTAAAGTATAGAGAAAGTGTTTTTTTGGGAATAACATGTTCTAGTGATTTGGTGTTTTCCCCCCAATGTTATGCCAAGGCTTTTCTCCCCCATTTCTATAAGCAACAAGTGTGTCCGTATTTGCCTTTTTTACACAAAAACAGACTTATGTGCTCATAGTCGCTGGGCACCTTGAAAAACCGACATAAAAACCACAAAGTAGAAAAAAAAAAATGCAAATAGACGTTGGAACGTTAGTAACTGCGGTGGGAAAAATATGAATATTTATCCGCTAAGTAAACCGGGAAAGGGAAAGGAAACCTATGAATTCACTTTTCCATTTCATACACTTATTACATAGGAAAGGCAACAATGACATTCATGTAACGGCTTTATTGTTTTGGGCAGAAATATATAAAAAGAAGCAGTAAATGTGGAATAAGAGGGGCTGTGTTCACTGAGGGCTGGAACGGAAAGTAAAGGCGAAGGATCGACGAGGCATCACCTGAGGACAATGATCTCTCTGATCCTGAAGAAGGAATCAGGTAGGGGGTGGGTGAGGGGAGCTTGAGGAGAAATAGGGGGAATTTTCCTGATTTAAGTTGCCCAAATAGTGGCTCCAACACTCAGGGGCACATTTACTTAGCTGGAGTGAAGGATTAGAATAAAAAATACTTCGAATTTCGAAGTTTTTTTTTGGCTACTTCAACCTTCGACTACGACTTCAAATCGAACGACTATTCGACCATTCGATAGTCGAAGTACTGTCTCTTTAAAAAAAAACTTCCACCGCCTACTTCGTCACCTAAAACCTACCGAGCATCAATGTTAGCCTATGGGGAAGGTCCTAGACAATTTGGGATAAAGGGGAAATCGTTCGATCGATGGATTAAAATCCTTCGAATCGTTTAATCATTCGATCGAACGATTATTCCTTCGATCGTTTAATCGAACGAATAGCTCTAAATCCTTCGACTTCGATATTCGAAGTCAAAGGTATTAACTTTGACGGTCGAATATCGAGGGTTAATTAACCCTCAATATTCGACCCTAAGTAAATGTGCTTCTCAGTGACTTCTAATATCCTTATCATTTACAGTAGGGGGTACATGATCCCTTATAATACATGAGTGATACTCAGAGTTCCCTGTATAACTCAGCCTGCAGCCTTGTGCCTTTATATGGTCACAGAACAACCCCTCAGTGACTTCTAATATCCTTATCATTTACAGTAGGGGGTACATTATCCCTTATAATACATGAGTGATACTCAGAGTTCCCTGTATAACTCAGCCTGCAACCTTGTGCCTTTATATGGTCACAGAACAACCCCTCAGTGACTTCTAATATCCTTATCATTTACAGTAGGGGGTACATTATCCCTTATAATACATGAGTGATACTCAGAGTTCCCTGTATAACTCAGCCTGCAGCCTTGTGCCTTTATATGGTCACAGATCCTACAATCCTCCTGGAACAGAAATGTATTTCAAAAGCATAAATCTTCCGCTCATTAAACTCCAGGAAAGCTCAGTCTGCAGACAAGGCTACAAAGCTTTATGAGCCCAGGCTACCTGATACTGGAAAGAGAAACACACTGGTTGCCAATCGCTGCTCGGCTGAATCACAAATGTAAAGGGAAAGTATCAGTTGTGCTCAGCAGCTGATGGTGGTGGAGATGAGCGATTAGTGATGCCTAATGTCCCTTAGAGAAATCTGCAATGTCTATTTATTTTCATTCATTTACACTTTCTGTTTTACAACTTGCTCTGCCTTAGAATAATCTGGTTGCTAAGCTGTATTTAACCTGGCAACCAGGCCGAGGAGAGGATCACAATACAACCAAAGCCTCACATTATACTTTTTGGTAATATTTAAGGCAAAACATTCAGTTACTCACATGACGTTCCAGATGTCTTTCTATTAGTCACACATGGGGGTGTTATGTGATCATTTATTAGTTATGACAAATAATCCCTTGTAATAAATTATATTTATGTCACTGATCAGGATCGGACCGGCCCCGGCCACAAAGCCACCGTGTCAGACTGGACCGCAGGACACCGGGAAAAAACCTGGTCGGCCACAGCCCAGCTATGTCCCCCCAATTGGGTGCCCCATTAAAAAAACTTTTGCTGCTTTGCAGTAGTGATGGGCGAATTTATTCGCCAGGCATGAATTAACGGCGAATTTCCGCCCGCAAAATCTATTTGACGCCGGTGACAATTCTAGGCTGCCACTGACTTAATTAATGGGCGTCAGAATTGTCGCTGGTGGCAAAAATAGTTTGACGCCAGCGTAACAATTTGCGTTTCGTGAATTTTCCGGCGAAGCGAAATGGGAGAAATTCGCCCATCATTACTTTGCAGGCATGCGACGCACCGACGCTCACACAGAGGGATGCCGGGAGGGGGCCCCCGGTGACTAGGGTTGCCAACTTTTATGGAAAAAAATACCGGCCTTCTGATATTTTTGTGGTTTTTCCCTATAAATAACATTGGCATCAAAGCAACATTTTTACCGGCCAGTAAAATACCAGCCAGGTGGCAACCCTACCGGTGACTGCCTGGAGGTGCCTTCATGTGACAGTCCCGGTGGGCTCCAGTCCAAGCCCTCACAAGTACCTTTTCTTGCTGTGACCAGGGCAGAAGAGAGAGGTCGGGGGGTAGTGGAGACAGATTTTTTTATATTCAGTTTTGAAATCTGACATGGGGCTAGACATATTGTCAATTTCCCAGCTGCCCCAAGTCATGTGACTTGTGCTCTGATAAACTTCAGTCACTCTTTACTGCTGTACTGCAAGTTGGAGTGATATCACCCCCTCCCCTTTCCCCCCCAGCAGCCAAACAACAGAACAATGGGAAGGTAACCAGATAGCAGCTCCCTAACACAAGATAACAGCTGCCTGGTAGATCTAAGAACAACACTCAATAGTAAAATCCAGGTCCCACTGAGACACGTTCAGTTACATTAAGGGGCCGATTCACTAAATTCGAGTGAAGGATTCGAAGTAAAAAAACTTTGAATTTCGAAGTATTTTTTGGGCTACTTTGACCATCGAATGGGCTACTTCGACCTTTGACTACGACTTCGAATTGAAGGATTCGAACTAAAAATCGTTCGACTATTCGACCATTCGATAGTCGAAGTACTGTCTCTTTAAAAAAAACTTCGACCCCCTAGTTCGGCAGATAAAAGCTACCGAAGTCAATGTTTAATCGATTTAATCGTTCGATCGAAAGAATAATCCTTCGATTGTTCGATCGAATTTTCTGCACTAAATCCTTCGACATCGATATTCGAAGTCGAAGGATTTCAATTCCTAGTCGAATATCAAGGTAAATTAACCCTCGATATTCGACCCATAGTGAATCAGCCCCTAAGTAGGAGAAATAGCCTGCCAGAAAGTAGTTCCATTCTAAAGTGCAGGCACAAGTCACATGACTAGAGGCAGCTGAGAAACTGATATGTCAGATTTCAAAATGAAATATAAAAAAATCTATTTGCTCTTTTGAAAAATGGATTTCAGTGCAGAATTCTGCTGGAGCAGCACTATTAACTGATGTGTTTTGGCAAAAATGTGTTTTTCCTTGTTTTTCCTTAAGACTGTTCTTGAATAGAAAATCAATTCAAATTAATGCTGCAGCTTCCTTTCCATGAGTTATTGTGGAGTATTTTTATATGAATATGTCAGAAAAGAAAGAGCCCAACTCTGTGTGTAACTTTGCTTTTTCCATGAAAGCTGAACTTACCGTGGGAGCGATGAATACAAGTATGTTGGTTGTCACTGAGGAAAAATCCGTCCTTACACTGACACTCATAGCTGCCCATGGTGTTAACACAGATTTGCTGACACCCCCCGTTGTTATCCAAACACTCGTCAACATCTGTAGAACAAAGAAAACAAAAATGATTTTAGAATCCAACAAAACCAGGGTTAGGAACGTAGAAATAATAATAAATTCACAGCTACCATTCCCCTATAAAACATAAATATCTCTATGGAAAGGAATGTTCTGGGCACACAATAAGCTATACCCTCATACTGTACTGTCTAAGGGAATCAATATGGCACCTCCTCCTCCCATATGTATAAATACAAATATACAGAGAAGGAATGTTCTGGGCACACAATAAGCTATACCCTCATACTGTACTGTCTAAGGGAATCAATATGGCACCTCCTCCTCCCATATGTATAAATACAAATATACAGAGAAGGAATGTTCTGGGCACACAATAAGCTATACCCTCATACTGTACTGTCTAAGGGAATCAATATGGCACCTCCTCCTCCCATATGTATAAATACAAATATACAGAGAAGGAATGTACTGGGCACACAATAAGCTATACCCTCATACTGTACTGTCTAAGGGAATCAATATGGCACCTCCTCCTCCCATATGTATAAATACAAATATACAGAGAAGGAATGTTCTGGGCACACAATAAGCTATACCCTCATACTGTACTGTCTAAGGGAATCAATATGGCACCTCCTCCTCCCATATGTATAAATACAAATATACAGAGAAGGAATGTTCTGG
Organism: Xenopus petersii; assembly: GCA_038501925.1. NCBI lineage: Eukaryota > Metazoa > Chordata > Amphibia > Anura > Pipidae > Xenopus > Xenopus petersii. The sequence continues at coordinate 3,394,924 of CM076676.1, read as the reverse complement.
GCACACAATAAGCTATACCCTCATACTGTACTGTCTAAGGGAATCAATATGGCACCTCCTCCTCCCATATGTATAAATACAAATATACAGAGAAGGAATGTTCTGGGCACACAATAAGCTATACCCTCATACTGTACTGTCTAAGGGAATCAATATGGCACCTCCTCCTCCCATATGTATAAATACAAATATACAGAGAAGGAATGTTCTGGGCACACAATAAGCTATACCCTCATACTGTACTGTCTAAGGGAATCAATATGGCACCTCCTCCTCCCATATGTATAAATACAAATATACAGAGAAGGAATGTACTGGGCACACAATAAGCTATACCCTCATACTGTACTGTCTAAGGGAATCAATATGGCACCTCCTCCTCCCATATGTATAAATACAAATATACAGAGAAGGAATGTTCTGGGCACACAATAAGCTATACCCTCATACTGTACTGTCTAAGGGAATCAATATGGCACCTCCTCCTCCCATATGTATAAATACAAATATACTGAATGTTCTGGGCACACAATAAGCTATACCCTCATACTGTACTGTCTAAGGGGAATCAATATGGCACCTCCTCCTCCCATATGTATAAATACAAATTATACAGTGCACTGTGTGAATGTTCTGGGCACACAATAAGCTATACCCTCATACTGTACTGTCTAAGGGAATCAATATGGCACCTCCTCCTCCCATATGTATAAATACAAATATACAGAGAAGGAATGTTCTGGGCACACAATAAGCTATACCCTCATACTGTACTGTCTAAGGGAATCAATATGGCACCTCCTCCTCCCATATGTATAAATACAAATATACAGAGAAGGAATGTTCTGGGCACACAATAAGCTATACCCTCATACTGTACTGTCTAAGGGAATCAATATGGCACCTCCTCCTCCCATATGTATAAATACAAATATACAGAGAAGGAATGTTCTGGGCACACAATAAGCTCAATAAGCTATACCCTCATACTGTACTGTCTAAGGGAATCAATATGGCACCTCCTCCTCCCATATGTATAAATACAAATATACAGAGAAGGAATGTTCTGGGCACACAATAAGCTATACCCTCATACTGTACTGTCTAAGGGAATCAATATGGCACCTCCTCCTCCCATATGTATAAATACAAATATACAGAGAAGGAATGTTCTGGGCACACAATAAGCTATACCCTCATACTGTACTGTCTAAGGGAATCAATATGGCACCTCCTCCTCCCATATGTATAAATACAAATATACAGAGAAGGAATGTTCTGGGCACACAATAAGCTATACCCTCATACTGTACTGTCTAAGGGAATCAATATGGCACCTCCTCCTCCCATATGTATAAATACAAATATACAGAGAAGGAATGTTCTGGGCACACAATAAGCTATACCCTCATACTGTACTGTCTAAGGGAATCAATATGGCACCTCCTCCTCCCATATGTATAAATACAAATATACAGAGAAGGAATGTTCTGGGCACACAATAAGCTATACCCTCATACTGTACTGTCTAAGGGAATCAATATGGCACCTCCTCCTCCCATATGTATAAATACAAATATACAGAGAAGGAATGTTCTGGGCACACAATAAGCTATACCCTCATACTGTACTGTCTAAGGGAATCAATATGGCACCTCCTCCTCCCATATGTATAAATACAAATATACAGAGAAGGAATGTTCTGGGCACACAATAAGCTATACCTTCATACTGTACTGTCTAAGGGAATCAATATGGCACCTCCTCCTCCCATATGTATAAATACAAATATACAGAGAAGGAATGTTCTGGGCACACAATAAGCTATACCCTCATACTGTACTGTCTAAGGGAATCAATATGGCACCTCCTCCTCCCATATGTATAAATACAAATATACAGAGAAGGAATGTTCTGGGCACACAATAAGCTATACCTTCATACTGTACTGTCTAAGGGAATCAATATGGCACCTCCTCCTCCCATATGTATAAATACAAATATACAGAGAAGGAATGTTCTGGGCACACAATAAGCTATACCTTCATACTGTTCTAAGGGAATCAATATGGCACCTCCTCCCATATGTATAAACACAAATATAAAATAATAATAAAGGGAGAACACATGTTAAACTCAATCTATCAATCAGAGACCTGCCTTGAAAAAGTTCAATGTTTTCTGCCCAAGTTTTGTTCCAAAGAAAACAAAAGAAAAAAGGCCTCGCCAGTGAAATGAGATTTATTGCTTTGGAAGGGAAAAAGAAAAAAAAGAACAATTCCTCTTAGCTTTGTCTTCAGGGACTGTTTCCTACACTCGTTATTATGTTTATTAACTTACCATAAAATTAAATGGAATCTGTACCCGCTTACACCCCATATTGGAGCATAAAACTATACGGCCACTTTGATTCTGGCCAGGAGCAGAAAGGAAAGGAGGAGAATTAAGTACAGGTATGGGATCCGTTATCCGGAAACCCGTTTTTCAGAAAGCTCCGAATTACAGAAAGGCCATCTCCCACAGACTCCATTTTATCCAAATAATCCAAATGTTTAAAAAACGATTTCCTTTTTTCTGTGTAATAATAAAACAGTCGCTGGTACTTGATCCCAACTAAGATATAATTAATCCTTATTGGAAGCAAAACCAGTCTATTGGGTTTATTTCATGTTTTTGCATGATTTTCCAGTGGACCGAAGAGGTAGGAAGATCCAATTACGGAAAGATCCGTTATCCGGAAAAACCCAGATCCTGGGGTTTTCTGTAATTGGGATCTGTGTCAGCGTCAGGGTATTCCAATTAACAGTATGGCTACGACTGAGAGTAAAAAATTCTCTTTTGTGTTACAGAACATTTACGGTATAAAAAAGTAAAGTGCGAAACGCGTTCTGTGCTATGTTGTGTATCGCTAATGAACTTGTGAAACTCATTATACACTATTTACTGTTTAACTTGCGAAAAGACATTTTGAAGTGGTGATTCAAGGCCTTAAAGTGTCACATTATTCACATCACTGAGCGCGTTCAATCCTTTGTTTATAGACAGTATAAACGTGGCAAAGCATTGCTGGAAATAGAGCTGATGCTGCAACTGAATGGAAGAGACATTTACCAAACGCAGCGTCTCTAACGGATTCATTATTGCGTCTCTTTAAAGTAAATGTTCCCCTCAGCTTCAGGCCTACAGTCCTTTCTCACAGGAGCGGCCCAACATAAAGGACATTATTGGGTAAAAAAAAGGCTCTTTATAGAGTTCTGGTATTGAAGAGAACAGCATGTTTCAATTACCAGAGTCATAACCCCCTACAATGTAGTCTTGTTTAATGAAAGAGGGACTTCTTAAATCTCAGTGTCCCGAGTCTACATTGTCACTTTAATAGGCAAATCTATAAAATGAGTTTGTGTCTGACCATTTCCCCCGTCCTCTTCCCTTTGTTCCCATATTACACCCCTGGAACACTAGGGATTTGGGGATTTCTATTCGCACTGGCTGTGACCTAAACCTGACTCTGCAGTCTAAATGGATCATCAAACACTGGAACCTTCTCATTCTATTGTGCTATAGACCAAACGGTCAAGTGCTGCCCTCCAGTAATTCTTTATCCTTCTGCCCCATACATTGCCCAAGTCCTATTAACCTTGAATGCCTTAACCTACAGTTTTTATGTTACTTACTATCCACTACACAACCGTCATCTAGAAAAAAAAAGGAAAGAAAGAAAGAAAGAATGGAAGGAAGGCCAAAAGAAAGATGGAAAAAAAAGAAAAGTAAAGAAGGAAAGACAGAAAGAAAGAAAGTAAGAACGAAAAGAAGGAAGGAAGGACAAGAAAGAGAAGGAAAGAAAGAAAAAAGAAAGAAAGGAAGGACAAAAGAAAGAAGAAAAGAAAGAAAAGGAACAAGGAAAGAAGAAAGAAGGAAAGAAAGAAATAAGGAAAAAATAAGAAAGAAAGAAAGAAAGAAAGAAAGAAAGAAAGAAAGAAAGAAAGAAAGAAAGAAAGAAAGAAAAAGAATGGAAGGAAGGAAAGAAGGAAGGAAGGCCAAAAGAAAGATGGAAAAAAGATAAGGAAAGAAGGAAAGAAAGAAAGGAAAGAAGGAAGGAAAGACAAGAAAGAGAAGGAAAGAAAGAAAAAAGAAAGAAAGAAAGGAAGGAAGGACAAATGAAAGAAGAAAAGAAAGAAAAGGAACAAGAAGAAAGAAGGAAAGAAAGAAAAAAAGAAAGAAAGAAAAAATAAGAAAGAAAGAAGGAAGGAAGGCCAAAAGAAAGATGGAAAAAAGATAAGGAAAGAAGGAAAGAAAGAAAGGAAAGAAGGGAGGAAAGACAAGAAAGAGAAGGAAAGAAAGAAAGAAAGAAAGAAAGAAAGAAAGAAAGAAAGAAAGAAAGAAAGAAGAAAGAAGAAAGAAAGAAAGAAAGAAAGAAAGAAGAAAGGATGGCAGGACAAAAGAAAGAAGGAAAGAAATAAAAGGAAGAAGAAAAGAAAGAAGGAAAGAAAGAAAGAAAGAAAGAAAGAAAGAAAGAAAGAAAGAAAGAAAGAAAGAAAGAAAGAAAGAAAAAAGAGAAAAAATAAGAAAGAAGGGAAAAAGAAAGAAGGAAGGAATAAGAAAGAAAGGAAGGAAGGACTGACAAAAGAAAGAGAAGTAAAGAAAGAATGAAAGAAATAAATAAAGAGAAGGAAAAGAAGAAGAAGATGAAAGAAAGAAAAGAAAGAAAGAAAGAAAGAAAGAAAGAAAGAAAGAAAGAAAGAAAGAAAAAAAGAGACAGAACAAAAACAAAGAAGAAGAAAATAAGAAGGAAGGAAAGAAGGAAGGAAGGACAAAAGAAAGAAAGAATAAGAAGGAAAGAATATGAAAGAAAGAAAGAAAGAAAGAAAGAAAGAAAGAAAGAAAGAAAGAAAGAAAGAAAGAAAGAAAGAAAGAAAGAAAGAAAGAGAATGGAAGGAAGGAAAGAAGGAAGGAAGGCCAAAAGAAAGATGGAAAAAAGAAAAGGAAAGAAGGAAAGAAAGAAAGGAAAGAAGGAAGGAAAGACAAGAAAGAGAAGGAAAGAAAGAAAAAAGAAAGGAAGGAAGGACAAAAGAAAGAAAGAATAAGAAGGAAAGAATATGAAAGAAAGAAAGAAAGAAAGAAAGAAAGAAAGAGAATGGAAGGAAGGAAAGAAGGAAGGAAGGCCAAAAGAAAGATGCAAAAAAGAAAAGGAAAGAAGGAAAGAAAGAAAGGAAAGAAGGAAGGAAAGACAAGAAAGAGAAGGAAAGAAAGAAAAAAGAAAGCAAGGAAGGACAAAAGAAAGAAGAAAAGAAAGAAAAGGAACAAGGAAAGAAGAAAGAAGGAAAGAAAGAAAAAAGAAAGAAAAAATAAGAAAGAAAGAAAGGAAGGAAGGAAGGAAGGAAGGAAGAAAGAAGAAAGGAAAGAAAGAAAAAAGAAAGGATGGCAGGACAAAAGAAAGAAGGAAAGAAATAAAAGGAAGAAGAAAAGAAAAAAGGAAAGAAAGAGAAAAAAAAGAAAGAAAAAAGAGAAAAAGAAAAAAAAAAAAGAAATAAGGGAAAAAGAAAGAAGGAAGGAATAAGAAAGAAAGGAAGGAAGGACTGACAAAAGAAAGATAAGGAAAGAAAGAGAAGTAAAGAAAGAATGAAAGAAATAAATAAAGAGAAGGAAAAGAAGAAGAAGAAGAAAGAGAAAGAGAAATAGAGAAAAAAGTAAGAAGAGAAAAAGAAAGAAGGCAGGAATAAGAAAGAAAGGAAGGAAGGACTGACAAAAGAAATATAAGGAAAGAAATGAGGAAAGAGAAGTAAAGAAAGAATGAAAGAAATAAAGAGAAGGAAAAGAAGAAGAAGAAAGAGAAAGAAAAGAAAAAAGAAAGAAAAAGAGAGAGAAAGAAAACATAGAAGGAAGAAACTAATAAGAAGGAAGGAAAGAAGGAAGGAAGGACAAAATAAAGAAGGAAAGAAAAGAAGAAAGAGAAGGAATGAAAGAAAGAAAGAAAGAAAGAAAGAAAGAAAGAAAAAAGAAAGAAGAAAGAAAGAAAGAAAGAAAGAAAGAAAGAAAGAAAGAAAGAAAGAAAGATGGCTAAAGAAATGACTATTTTTCTAGATTTTATATTTTCTCAGAAAAAAACTTATAATAAATAACCCCTCTTTAATTGAGTTGCATTTAAAGGGCTGATGGTTTCTGTATGTTTCCCCTTAGGATTTGGGCTTTGGTATAATGATGTCCCTATAAAGAGTAAGGAGCCCTGTGTTTCCTGCTAATGACCTTTCACATCCTATTCTGTAGCTTCTGTTTAAGCCGCACATGAGAAACAAGTAGCCGCTCACATGAAAGAGAAGAGGGAGCTCAGACACTATAAACTTCCAGTGCTAATTAAACAAATACATTTGCTCCCATTTACAGTCCTATTAAGCAGAGGCAACACATGACTCCCTGGTCTGTCCAATAACAGCGCAGCTTCTATACACTATATCCGTGTGTATTTAATCACTTATCCACCGATACAAGAAAAACTTATATCATTATTATCCGGATGCAGCTTTTTCAAGTAAACTGGTTTTATTACAAAGTCACAGCAGGGAAGGAAAGTGGGAGACGTGGGAGAGTCTCTGTGCAAGTGAGGCGTCTGGGACACAACGTGAAAGCGAAATTCGAAATTGTTATCGATATTGTCGTTTCCTATTTGTGTGAATCATTATGAGCGCTCCTTGTTAGTCACAATACTCTAACAACACAGACGCCCCGGGTTTCTCAACCACTATGTTGTAAGATCCTCCCAAACATTTCAATTAGGAAATTCTTAATGAAATAAGTCAATTTCTGTCACGGTGCCTTTAAAGCTTAAAGGGATACTGTCATGGGGAAAATTTTTTTTTTTTTTCCCCAAAACCCATCAGTTAATAGTGCTGGTCCAGCAGAATTCTGCACTGAAATCCATTTCTCAAAAGAGCAAACAGATTTTTTTATATTTAATTTTGAAATCTGACGTGGGGCTAGACATATTGTCAATTTCCCAGCTGCCCCAAGTCATGTGACTTGTGCTCTGATAAACTTCAGTCACTCTTTACTGTTGTGCTGCCCCCCCAGGAGCCTAACAACAGAATAATGGGAAGATAACCAGATAGCAGCTCCCTAACACAAGATAACAGCTGCCTGGTAGATCTAAGAACAACACTCAATAGTAAAATCCAGGTCCCACTGAGACACATTCAGTCACATTGAGTAGGAGAAACAACAGGCTGCTAGAAAGCAGTTCCATCCTAAAGTGCTGGCTCTTTCTGAAATCACATGACCAGGCAAAATGAGCTGAGATGCACCTACACACCAATATTACAACTAAATACACTTGCTGGTTCAGGAATGACATTTTATATTGTAGAGGGAATTATTTGCAGTGTAAACAGTGTTATTTAGTAAATCATGACAGAATCCCTTTAAATACAATATAGGGTCTTATAAAAAGGGGTGGTTCACTTTTAAGTGAAGTTTTAGTATGTTATAGAATGGCTAATTCTAAGCAACTTTTCATTTGGTCTTCATTATTTATCCTTTATAGTTTGCCTTCTTCTTCTGACTCTTTCCAGCTTTCGAATGGGGGTCACTGACCCCATCTGAAAAATAAAAACTCTGCAAGGCTACAAATGTATTGTTATTGCTAATTGTTATTACTCCTCTTTCTATTCAGAGCCTCTCCTATTCATATTTCAGTCTCTTAATCAAATCAATGCATGGTTGCTATGGGAATTTGGACCCTAGCAACTAGATGTCAGAAATTGCGAACTGGAGAGCTGCTGAATAAAAAGCTGAATAACTCAAAAATCACAAATTCTCTTTGGCTTTCTCTGCCAAAGCTCAAGGTGCTTCTAGGGCTTGCCTGTAGATTATTTAAACTTTAAATAATATATATATATTTTCTTATAATTGAATAAGTAATCTTAAAGGGGTTGCTCACCTTCAAATACTTTTTTCAGTTCAGTTGACAGCAGAAACTTTTTTTCAATGACTTTCTATTTTATATTTGTGACCTTTTTTTTCTAATATTAAAGTTTAAACTTTTTTACCTTCTTATTTGTTTCTAAAGCAGCTTGGGGGGGGTCGCAGACTCTGTAACTGTTTAAAATTGTTATTTAGGGGGTTATTTATCAAAGTCCAATTTTATCTCAACATTTTCTGCTACAACTTCGTTCAAATCCACTCGTTTTTTTACTGTTATTTATTATTACATTTTCCCGAAAATTTGGTTTGCAGGAAAAAAAATCTGATTTTCACAATTTTTTAGGATTTTTCACCCAAAAACTCAGATTTCTTGTGCTTTTTTTGTGATGGGCGAATTTATTTGGCAGGCGCGAATTCGGGGCGAATTTGTGGGATTCGCCGCCAGCGAATAAATTCGCCCGCGAAAATTCACGGCAAAAATTCGCCGGCGTCAAAAAATGTTTCAGAAAAAAAGGGCGCCGCCGTCAAAAACGAGACACCGGCGTCAAAAACGAGATGCCGGCATCAAAAACGAGACACCGGTCTCGTTTCGCAAATTTTGTAGCCATGGGGGCAGCCATTCAAGCACAGGATACACAGTAGATAACAGATAAGTACTACTATAGTTTATATAAACAAGCTGCTGTGTAGCCATGGGGGCAGCCATTCAAGCACAGGATACACAGTAGATAACAGATAAGTACTACTATAGTTTATATAAACAAGCTGCTGTGTAGCCATGGGGGCAGCCATTCAAGCACAGGATACACAGTAGATAACAAATAAGTACTACTATAGTTTATATAAACAAGCTGCTGTGTAGCCATGGGGGCAGCCATTCAAGCACAGGATACACAGTAGATAACAAATAAGTACTACTATAGTTTACATAAACAAGCTGCTGTGTAGCCATGGGGGCAGCCATTCAAGCACAGGATACACAGTAGATAACAGATAAGTACTACTATAGTTTATAGAAACAAACTGCTGTGTAGCCATGGGGGCAGCCATTCAAGCACAGGATACACAGTAGATAACAGATAAGTACTACTATAGTTTATAGAAACAAACTGCTGTGTAGCCATGGGGGCAGCCATTCAAGCACAGGATACACAGTAGATAACAGATAAGTACTACTATAGTTTATATAAACAAGCTGCTGTGTAGCCATGGGGGCAGCCATTCAAGCACAGGATACACAGTAGATAACAGATAAGTACTACTATAGTTTATATAAACAAGCTTTATCAATCAAACAACACACTTCCCAATCCAGGAACATTTTACTTTCCTCTGGACGTTCCGGTCAAAAGTACCAGATGAGCAAAATGAACTCAAATAAATCAAAATGATTTCATTGCAGAGGTTAGAAACGATTCTGGGAAAAAAAAGGACTTCTAGTGAGAATGTTTTCATATGAATTCTACTTTTTTTTTTTTTTTTTGTAATAACAAATTGGCACAACAAATCCATTTGTTACAAAAAAAACAATTTCATAATTTCTTGCCTGGAATCCAACTGTTCAATCACTAAATTAAAAAACATTCATTTCCTTTGCAAATAAATCACATTTTATTACATAAAAAAAAAAAAAATAAAGGAATAAATCCCAGTCCAGAGTTAAGTAGAAGGAAAAATATTTTTAGTCTTCAACCGAAAATTTCTTGGTCTATAGGATTTCAGTTGTAGTCAAAAAGGAGGGTTTTGCTTCCATTTAACCATTTTTAACATTTTCTATTGTCCTTGTGTCCTTGCCTGTTCCCTCCTCCATTGTGTCTTTCAATAGCAATACATATACAAAAAACTTAAGGTATAAAGAGCCAAATGTTGGAAAGATCTGTTATCTGGAAAACCCAACGCCAGAGCATTCTGGATAACAGGTCCCCTACCTGTACTTGATCCCAACTAAGATATAATTAATCCTTATTGGAGGCAAAACCAGCCTATTGGGTTTATTTCATGTTTATATGATTTTCTAGTAGATTTAAGGTATGAAGATCCAAATTAAGGAAAGATCCATTATTCGGAATACCCCAGGTCCCGAGCATTCTGGATAACAGGTCCCATACCTGTACTTGGTCCAAACCAAGATATAATTAATCCTTATTGGAAGCAAAACCAGTCTATCATGTTTATATGATTTTCTAGTAGATTTAAGGTATGAAGATCCAAATTAAGGAAAGATCCATTATTCGGAATACCCCAGGTCCTGAGCATTCTGGATAACAGGTCCCATACCTGTACGTGATCACAACTAAGATATAATTAATCCTTATTGGAGGCAAAACCAGCCTATTGGCTTTATTTCATGTTTATATGATTTTCTAGTAGATTTAAGGTATGAGGATCCAAATTAAGGAAAGATCCATTATTCTGAATACCCCAGGTCCTGGGCACTCTGGATAACAGGTCCCATACCAGTACTACCGTTGTCAGGCCGTATAGAGGCTCATACAGAGATGGGCGCACTCATATAACAATACAGGAGGAGACTTAGGGCTCGCGAGTGAAGAGCATGAAACACTGCACATTTACATGGCGGACACTCTAAGGAGCGTGGGAAAATTCCGGCAGCCCAGCAGCATTGACAAAAGCCAGAGTCGTGAAAACTCCTCTCCTGCTGCTTCCCGGGATTGTTCCCATTCATCCCGATCCCTGGAGAAGGGTAAACGATTGTCACAAATGTACTTAGCTTTGTAGCAAACACACACAATTCATCTCCCAGCTCCAGCCCTTCTCCCCTTCCCATCACTTGTATGGACTCATCCACTGCCCTGAGCTTTAACACATAACCTGTACCACCATACTAGAAAGGGGTGAATACATTCGCCAGGCGCAAATTCGCTGCAATTTCCGGTTATCAATTCGCGGCACTGACGCAAAAATTTGAATCGACGTAGGCATCAAAATTCACGAATTCGTTACCGTTTCACGAATTTTGCTGGAGATTCGCAAATTTTCCGGCGAAACGAAACGGGGAGTATTCGCCCATCATTACCCTCATTTGCTTTCTACCAAAAAAAACCCATATACAGGTATGGAACCTATTATCTGGAAACCCGTCATCCAGAAATCTCTGAATTACGGAAAGGTTGTCTTCCCATAAACTCCATTATAAGCAAATAATTTAAAACTGATTTCCTTTTTCTGTGTAATAATAAAACAGTCGCTTGTACTTGATCCCAACTAAGATATAATTAATCCTTATTGGAGGCAAAATCAGCCTATTGGGTTTATTTCATGTTTATATGATTTTCTAGTAGACTTAAGGTAAGAAGATCCAATTTACGGAAAGAGCCATTATCCGGAAATCCTCAGGTCCCGAGCATTCTGGATAACAGGTCCCATACCGGTAGATATACATATTTATAAATTTATATAAATACGGAAATACACTGCAAATCCATGCCTGCCAAATAAATTCGCCCATCATTCTTTGGTACAGAATCCTAAAGGGGATGTTCACCTTTAAATTAACTGTTAGTATGATGTAGTGAGGGATATTCTGAGACAATTTGCAATTGGTTTTCATTTTTTATTATTTGTGGTTTTTGACTTATTTAGCTTTTTATTCAGCAGCTCTCCAGTTTGCAATGTCAGCCATCTGGTTGCTAGGGTCCAAATTCCCCTAGCAACCACACACTGATTTGAATAAGAGACTGGAATATGAATAGGAGAGGCCTGAATAGAAAGATGAGGAATAAAAACTAGCACTAACAATACACGTGTAGCCTTACAGAGCATTTGTTTTTTTAGATGGGGTCAGTGACCCCCATTTGACAGCTGGAAAGAGTCAAAAGAAAAATAAATAAAAACACCCTTTTAAAACAACGTAGCAGTTCTCCTGAAGTCAGTTTTCATCTGGGTCTGTTAATCAGCTGACTTTTGCTACACATTCAACAGTCAGAACCTGCAGTGCAGGGAATAAAAAGGGACAGGCAGCAGTGATGCGAAGGTTGGGGAAATCACCTCCTCGCCTGGCTGACGTTTTCAAAGGATCTAAAAACCTGTGTGTTCCCCTTTAAAGGGTCAGGCGTTCCCCATTTGAAAGAGTCAAAGGAAGAAGGCAAATAATTATAAAAAAACATATAAAATAATGAAGACCAATTGAAAAGTTGCCCAGAACTGGTCACTCTATAACATACTAAACGTTAACTGAACAATGAACCACCCCTTTAACATGTATCATTTAGGGATGCACCGAATCCAGGATTCGGTTCGGGATTCGGCCAGGATTCGGCCTTTTTCAGCAGGATTCGGCCGAATCCTTCTGCCTGGCCGAACCGAATCCGAATCCTAATTTGCATATGCAAATTAGGGGTGGGAGGGAAATTGCCTGACTTTTTGTCAGAAAACAAGGAAGTAAAAAATGTTTTCCCCTTCCCACCCCTAATTTGCATATGCAAATTAGGGTTCGGATTCGGTTCGGTATTCGGCCGAATCTTTCGTGAAGGATTCGGGGGTTCGGCCGAATCCAAAAAAGTGGATTCGGTGCATCCCTAGTATCATTATAATTTTGACTTGAAAAAGCAACATTAATGGGGCAGATTTATCAAGGGTCGAATTTAAGAATCTGAAATTCGAATTCAAGAAGACCAACCGAAATTAAATCAAAGTTTTATTTATTTTTTTGCCTGAATAATTCCGGTTTCGTACGATTCGAAGTTTCCCCCAAATAAACGACTCCAAATGGGTTCTAGGAGGTCCCCCATAGGCTAAAACAGCAATTCGGCAGGTTTTAGACGGCGAATGGCCGAAGTCGAATTTTTAGAGACAGTACACGATCAATTTCGATTTTTTTTTTTCAAATTCCAATCGAATTTGGACTATTCCCTAGTCGAAGTACAGTACACAAAAATTAGCAAGAAATATCGAATTTCCACTTTGATAAATCTGCCCCTATTTGTATCTTACCCCCCATTGGATAAGGACAAAGAGCTAATAAGATCCAGTAATTCCAAGTGCCAGAAACTGCCGCCTCACGTTCCAAGCAACTGCCTGTCGCAACCTCTCACTCCTCATTCATTTCTAGAGCAGATTTCAAAGCCCAACAAGGATATTTCTCGACTTTTCGACTTGTTTAGTCAAGATGTTAAAAAGTTCAACATTTTCACCAACGGAGAGGAGGGTGGGGGGGGAGGCGCTTGAGTGCACAAGGACAGAAAGAAAAATAAACACCAGCAAAAGTCTCATTGATGCCAGAGACACATTGCGAGCAGCTGTCCGGAGAAAAAGGAAAAATAAATACGGCCCAATCAAACGCAAAGAAGGGGAAGCCAATCCATGGTAATAAATTGTCAACCAATTGCTGTCTGTGCTGAACCCCCTGTTATACAGATGCTGTAACTGTCAGATTTGGCTTTCAAAACTGCCCTGCAACATAAATCATCTCTATATCATTTCTCTATTGATATTATCTTCCCTACTGTTTATTATAAATATATTGGACTAAAGACTTTAGCTGCAGGCTGAGTTATACAGGGAACTCCGAGTATCACTCATGTATTATAAGGGATAATGTACCCCCTACTGTAAATGATAAGGATATTAGAAGTCACTGAGGGGTTGTTCTGTGACCATATAAAGACACAAGGCTGCAGGCTGAGTTATACAGGGAACTCTGAGTATCACTCATGTATTATAAGGGATAATGTACCCCCTACTGTAAATGATAAGGATATTAGAAGTCACTGAGGGGTTGTTCTGTGACCATATAAAGGCACAAGGCTGCAGGCTGAGTTATACAGGGAACTCTGAGTATCACTCATGTATTGTAAGGGATAATGTACCCCCTACTGTAAATGATAAGGATATTAGAAGTCACTGAGGGGTTGTTCTGTGACCATATAAAGGCACAAGGCTGCAGGCTGAGTTATACAGGGAACTCTGAGTATCACTCATGTATTATAAGGGATAATGTACCCCCTACTGTAAATGATAAGGATATATTCCCAATCAAGCGAGTGCAAATGAAGGATTGCATTATAATAATTACAGCACACGGGAATCATTAGGCCAAAGGTTCGTTTATAGAAGGAAAAGAAAGTGTATTTTGGGGCAACACATTAGGGCTTTAACACATTGTTCAAGTCTGAAGTAAGTTTTAATGAAAGAAAAACAACCAGCGTTACGGTATTTATTTACACACGTCCGAAAATAGTCCACATGTAACAAACACTGCGAGAAATGGGAATAGTTTTCTGCTGATAATGAACAACTTAAATCTGAATTCATTTGTGGTTCAGAACATTCCGGGTTTATTTCTTACAGTGAATACTTAATAATTATTCCAACTGTATTTACCAAACGAGAAAAGGTCAGAGCAAGTCATGATGGAGTTGTATGTTTTTTGGGAAAAATAGGAGACGCCGTTTATGGGAGAGCGTAGGAGTTTACACACACGGGGGGGTTATGTATCAAAGTCAGAATTTATCTCAATATTTTCTGCTACAAACTCCAATCAAATTGCACTTATTTAGGGGCAGATTTATCAAAGGTCGAAGTGAAAATTCAAATTAAAAAAATTCGAATTTCAAGCTAAGTTTTGTGTACTTCGACTAGGGAATAGTCCAAATTTGATTTGAATTTAAAAAAAAATCAAAAATTCTAAATTTATCATATATTGTCTCTTTAAAAATTCGACTTCAACCATTCGCCATCTAAAACCTGCCGAATTGCTGTTTTAGCCTATGGGAGACCTCCTAGAACCCAACTGGAGTCAATTGTTGGACTTTTTTGGGAAAAATGCGCCATCACTTCGGTTTGTCGAATTCAGACGTATTCCATCGAATACAGACTAATCAGCCACAAAAAAAACTTTTTAATCAATTTCGGTTGGTCGAATTTCGAAAGTTTTTTAAATTCGAAATTCGACCCTTAATAAATCTGCCCCTTGTTATTAAATTTTCCTGAAAATTTGATTTGCGGGAAATAATCAGATTTTCACAATTTTTTTTGGATTCTTTATCCGATTTTCAAGATTTTTTCAGATTTTTCATCAGATTTTCACGATTTTTTTTAATTTTTTTACCCGAAAACTCAGATTTTTGTCCGAAAACTTTGGGGTATTGCACATAACCCAGCGCACATCATAAAATCATTGGGACTTCTCCCACTGACTTATATACAAC
The DNA here is from genome assembly GCA_038501925.1 of Xenopus petersii. Taxonomy (NCBI): domain Eukaryota; kingdom Metazoa; phylum Chordata; class Amphibia; order Anura; family Pipidae; genus Xenopus; species Xenopus petersii. The sequence goes on along the minus strand of CM076676.1, from coordinate 3,379,841 downwards.
CTCGACAGGTCTGAGATGCCGGATTTTCAGATTCAGACTTTTCCATCCTCAGGGTTTAATAAATTCCGAAAAATTCATGATTTTTGATTTTTGCATTTGGAATTTAGTAAACAACCCCCTAAAAGGGGTTGTTTACCTTTATATTAACTGTTAGTATGATATAGAGAGGGATATTCTGAGACAATTTGCAATTGGTTTTAATTTTTTATTGTTTGTGGTTTTTGAGTTATTTAGCTTTTTATTCAGCAGCTCTCCAGTTTGCAGTTTCAGCCATCTGGTTGCTAGGAGCCAAATTCCCCTAGCAACCATGCATTGATTTGAATAAGAGACTGGAATATGAATAGGAGAGGCCTGAATAGAAAGAGGAGTAATAAAAAGTAACAATAACAATACATTTATAGCCTTACTGAGCATTTGTTTTAAGATTGGGTCAGTGACCCCCATTTGAAAGCTGGAAAATAGTCAGAAGACGAGGGCAAATAATTAAAAAAAAACTATAAAAAATATACAATTAAGACCAATTGAAAAGTTGCTTAGAATTAGCCCTTCTATAACATACTAAAAGGTAACTTAAAGGTTCATCTGTTTTTTTATTTGTGGTGTTTGGCTTTTTATTCAGCAGCTCTCCAGTTTGCAATGTCACCAATCTGGTTGCTAGAGTCCAAATTCCCCTAGCAACCATGCACTGATTGGAATAAGAGACTGGAATATGAATAGGAGAGGCCTGAAAAGAAAGATGCGTAATAAACAATAACAATACATTTGTAGCCTAACAGAGTATTTAGTTTACAGATGGGGTCAGTGACCCCCGTCTGAAAGCTGAAAAGATTCAGAATAAAAGGGCACATATAAAAAACTATAAAAAAGAAAAAATGGTGACCAATTGAAACATACTAGAAGTTAACGTAAAGGTGAACCACTCCTTTAAGGGTTTTTTTTTTGGCACCTAAGTCACAGATTTATCAGACACGGCTACAAGAAGGGCTTCAAGTTTTAGCCGTTTAGTAGCCAAGTCTCTGGGAATCAGGGACATCGGAATTCCACAAACATCAAAATGTTGGAAAGCGGCTCCAAAAAAGCGTGGGATACTCAGGGAAATTCACATTTACAGGAATCTACATTCTCTACAGTGCTCAGCGATGCTGCTGATAAGTACTGAGCACTAACACCCCACACAGCAGAATTAAAGGAGTTGTTCCCCTTTAAACTAACTGTTAGTATGATATAGAGAGGGATATTCTGAGACAATTTGCAATTGTTTTTTTTTTTTATATTATTATTATTTGTGGGTTTTGAGTTATTTCAGCTTTTTATTCAGCGGATCTCCAGTTTGTAATTTCAGCAGTCTGGTTGCTAGGGTCCAAATTCCCCTAGCAACCATGCATTGATTTGAATAAGAGACTGGACTATGAATAGGAGAGGCCTGAATAGAAAGAGGAGTGATAGATAATAAATGTGTAGCCTTACAGGGCATTTGGTTTTCGGGTGGGGACAGTGATCCCCCCCCCCATCTGAAAGCTGAAAAGATTCAGAAAAAAAAGGCACATCATTCAAAAAAACTATAAAAGAATAACAGTTTTGCTTCCAATAAGGATTAATTATATCTTAGTTGGGAATTAAGTACAAAATGGAGGTAAGGGACCTGTTATCCAGAATGGGGTTTTCTGGATAATGGATCTTTCTGTAATTTGGATCTTCATACCTTAAGGGGCAGATTTCTCAAGGGTCAAATTTCGAAGTACAAAAAACTTCGAAATTCAACCATCGAATTAAAAAACTTCGAAATTCGAATATCAAATTCAACATTTTTCAGCAGCTTTGGCAATCCTGCGATCGAATAAAAATCGTTAGATCGAACGATCAAATCCTTCGAAACGAACAATTCAAAGGATTTCAGCGAACAATCGAACGATTATTATTCGATGTGTAAAGACTTGTAGAAGGTCCCCATAGGCGAAAATAGCACTTCGGCAGGTTTAAATTGGCGAAGTATTGAAGCCGAAGTTTTTTTAAAGAGACAGTACTTCGATTATGGAATGGTCGAATATTCAAACTATTTTTACTTCGAATCGAAGTAAATTCCAAGTCGTAGTAACCTATTCGATGGTCGAAGTATCCAGAAAATTACTTCAAATTTCGAATTTTTTTACTTCGAAAATTCCCTCTAATTCACTTCGATCCTTAGGGGCTGATTCACTATGGGTCGAATATCGAGGGTTAATTAACCCTCGATATTCGATTAGGAATTGAAATCCTTCGACTTCGAATATCGAAATCGAAGGATTTAGCGCAGAAAATTCGATCGAACGATCGAAGGATAATTCCTTCGATCGAACGATAAAATCCTTCGAATCGAACGATTCGAAGGATTTTAATCCAATGATCTAAGGAATATCCTTCGATCAAAAAAAGTTAGGCAAGCCTATGGGGACCTTCCTAACATTGAGTTTGGTAGCTTTTATCTGCCGAACTAGGGGGTCGAAGTTTTTTTTAAAGAGACAGTACTTCGACTATCGAATGGTCGAATAGTCGAACGATTTTTACTACGAATCCTTCGATTCGAAGTCGTAGTCGAAGGTCGAAGTAGCCCATTCGATGGTCGAAGTAGCCCAAAAAAACCTTCGAAATTCAAAGTTTTTTTACTTCGAATCCTTCACTCGAATTTAGTGACTCGGCCCCTTAGTAAATCTGCCCCTATGTCTACTAGAAAATCACATAAACATGAAATAAAGCCAATAGGCTGGTTTTGCTTCCAATAAGGATTAATTATATCTTAGTTGGGATCAAGTACAAACGACTGTTTTATTATTACACAGAAAAAGGAAATTATTTTTAAAAACTTGTATTAGTTGGATAAAATGGAGTCTATGGGAGACGGCCTTTTCATAATTCGGAACTTTATGGATAACAGGTTTCTGGATAACGAATCCCATACCTGTAGAGAAAAGGTACCGTATATACTCGAGTATAAGCCATCCCGAGTATAAGCCGAAGTACCTAATTTTACCTCCAACAACTGGGAAAGCTTATTGACTCGAGTATAAGCCGAGGGTGAGAAATGCAGCAGCTTCTGGCAAGTTTCAATCTTGTTTTTGGTTGACTATTCTAAGGCGCCGGCTACTATTCTAAGGCGCTGGCGAATATTCTAAGGCGCCGGCTACCATTCTAAGGCGCCGGCGACCGTTTTTGCCCTTGACCCGAGTATAAGCCGAGGTAGTTTTTCAGCATATTTTGGGGGCTGAAAAACTCGGCTTATACTCGAGTATATACTGGTATATACCCAAGGTAGCTTTTATTATATTCTATGTACAGGTTATTGTGTCTCAATAGAATGTCCCCAGCAACCACTGTAGCACACGCTTCTACTAGTGTTTGGCGAATTTGTTCCGTTTCAGTTCGCCGAAAAATTTGTGAAATGCTGGCGACAATTTGACGCACATTGAAGTCAATGGGCGTCCATTTAATTGTCCGCAGGCGGCAGAATTTTCGTGGCTAATTCACGGATTTATTCGCCGGTGGCAAAATGCAGAAATTTGCCGTAAATTCGCTCCTGGCGAATAAATTCGCTGCCCATTACTAGCTTCCACCTAATTCCCATTGAAAGTTGTGTAAAATGTTCTTACCCAGACAGTTGTGACCATCGTGAGCCAACATAAATCCATCGTAACACGTGCAGCGATAGTTTCCGGGGGATATTGATACATTCATGAACACAGCCGCCATTGTAATCATTGTCACATTCATCAATATCTGTAACGAAGAGCAAATAATTAATTATATACATACATCTCCCAGTAGTAGGAAAAGTAGCCCCAGTAACTCCATTGGTGAGTCTATGGGGCAAATTTCACTAAGATTCGAAGTTGCGCACAGGAGTAGCGTAAGTTTTCGAAGTTGCGCTAGCGTTAATTCGCCAAGTGAAGCGAAGTTTCGCTAGCGATGGTTCATTTGCATACGGCGTGAAATTCAAATTTCAATGGAGGAACACGTATCAGCACTACAAATGCCAAGAAAAACCTTCAAATCAGCAAATAAAAATGTTATTTTGCCCTACACATGTGCCCACTGTCTAGGTAAGTTGCCATGAGTCAGGAAATGTAGGGGGGAAGGAAGGGAGCCCCAAAAATATTTTCGATCTTTTTCAGCCTATCACCCATCATGTAAGAAACACGCCAGCGTTTTTTTGGGACCTAGAAAAATTTTTGACTTTTTTGAAACAATCCCTATCTACTCTATTGCGCTTCGCCATGGTCTGAGGTGGCGAAGGAAGTCTAGCGTAAAAGGTAGCGTTCAGTACACTGCGCAAGTTAGTGAATTTGCGTAGTTACGTCAGCTAGCGAAAATTCGCCTGGCGTAAGGGTGCGAAGTAACACTAGCGAAACTACGCCAGCGTTCGTTAGTGAATTTGCGCAGTAACAAAAAATGCCAAACGCTAGCGAATTAACGCTAGCGTTCGGCTCTTAGTGAATTTGCGCCTATATCTCTCCTATGGAATTGCTGATTGTCCGGACTGGGAGGTCGGAGCTGCCCGTCCTTTAAAGTTAACTCGCAGTGTGGCTCACAAAACAGGATTCTAATGCAAATTGCAGTTGGTCTTCATTTTTTTGTGTATTTTTTTACTCTACAATAGTGATGGGCGAATAAATTCGCCTGGCGCAAATTCACGGGAGTTTTGACGCCGGCGCATAAATTCACGAAACTCCAGAGAAAATTCACCAGCGGCAAAAAAAAGTTAAACTATGCCGTCAAAATTGATGCGGGTGCCAATTTTCAATTTTGCGCCATTTCGTGGGAATTGGCACATTTTTGGGGGGAAATTTGCCCATCGCTACTCTACACCTCTTGGCAAGTAAACATTATTGGCTTGCTACGGGTTAATTAGTCTAGAAATTACCGTATATACTCGAGTATAAGCCGAGTTTTTTAGCCCCCAAAATATGCTGATAAACTCTACCTCGGCTTATACTCGGGTCAAGCGCAAAAACGGTCCGCTGCGGTCTAAGAATAGTCACCGCGGTCCAAGAATAGTCGCAGGTGTCCCAGAATAGTTGCCGGTGTCCAAGAATAGTATCCAAGAATATTCGCCGGCACCTCCAATGGGAGCAGAAACCCTCAATTTTTTGATTGAAACTTACCCAGAAGCTGCTGCATTTCTCACCCTAGGCTTATACTCGAGTCAATAAGCTTTCCCAGTTATTGGAGGTAAAATGAGGTACCTCGGCTTATACTTGGGACGGCTTATACTCGAGTATATACGGTAGGCAGCAGCAGAGGGTCTCAAAATAACATAGGCATTAAATAATAAAAATAAAAATAAAAATGAAGCTTTTAGGGGGCAGATTTACTCAAGGGGCGAAAATTCGCTTCACATCCATCGCTACACTTCGCCAGGCGAAAATTCGCTTAGACAACGCTAATTCCCCGGAATGCGGGAGTTTCGTCGTAGGAGTCAAACGCTGGTGACGTTTCGCTTTTAAATGGGGGTCACTGACCCAATCTAAAAAGGCTACAAATGTGTTGTTGTTACTTTTTAACAATAACTCATCTTTCTATTCAGGCGTCTCCTGTTCATATTCCAGTCTCTTAAATCAATGCATGGTTGCTAGGGGAATTTGGACCATAGCAACGAGCTGAAATTACAAACTGGAGAGCTGCTGAATAACGCAAAAACCACAAATAATAAAAAATGAAAACCAATTGCAAATATCCCTCCCTACTACATACTACATACTAGCAGTTAACTCAAAGATGAACAACCCCTTTAAACGAGGCTGAATCAGGAAACGTTATGTATCATTATTGTTTGTATTTTTTTTATTATTTTATTGTAACTCCATTTCATATTCTGTTGCTCGGCATGAACCCCAGACACATAATAGCGGGTTCAACTGCCAGTGGAAGTGCTGCAAATTTAAAAATGAAATCAATACAAGGTAAAATACTAAATAAAATACATATGTACAACCATAATAAAAACATTTTTGGCCATACTGAAATCAAGCCTGTATGAGCCCTAGCCAACCCCTTGATCCATCACCCTTTGGGGTATAAATATGGGTAAATATTGGCAGAAATAGCTGGAATGCACTTGTCTGCTCTGTTCTTATACAAAGCAAGTCATGAGCCTACAAACAGCTCAGAGTCTTCCATTTGGCCCATGAGCCTCCAGTTTTACTACATATCTGTTTAAACTGAGTCTGCCTTTTACCCTGATTGATTTATTAGCCATTGTTCCTCATGCAAAACCATCCAACTAGTCCCATGATCTCTGGTGTTTGAAGATCACGGCTACCCCAAGGTTTTAGGATTTATCAAGGGTCGAATTTCGAATTTGAATTCAAAAGACCAACCGCAATTAAATCGAAGGGGTTTTTTTTGGCCTAATCGGTCATTTTTCAAATTCCAATCGTAATAGCGCATTTGAATTGTACGATTCAAAGTTTTTACCAAAAAAAAAAAAAACTTCGATTTTTCAAAGTCTACAATTGACTCCAAATCTGAGTTTTCGGGTGAAAAATCTGAAAAAATCATGAAAATCGGATGAAAAATCTGAAAAAATCTTGAAAATCTGATTTTTTCCCCTTGCAAAGCAAATTTTCAAGAAAATTGAATAATAAGGGAAAGATTTATCAAGGGTCGAATTTCGAATTTGAATTCAAAAAACCAACCGAAACTAAATCGAAGGGGTTTTTTTTGGCCTAATCGGGCATTTTTCAAATTGAAATCGTAATAGCGCATTCGAATTGTACGATTCAAAGTTTTTACCAAAAAAACCCAAATAACTTTGATTTTTCAAAGTCCACCAATTGACTCCATATCTAAGTTTTCGGGTGAAAAATCTGAAAAAATCATGAAAATCGGATGAAAAATCTGAAAAAATCTCGAAAATCTGATTTTTTCCCTGCAAAGCCAATTTTTCAGGAAAATTTAATAATAAAGGGCAGATTTATCAAGGGTTGAATTTCAAATTTGAATTCAAAAGACCAACTGAAATGAAATCGAAGGGTTTTTTTTTTTTGGCCTAATAGGTCAGTTTTCAAATTAGAATCGTAATAGCGCATTTGAATCGTACGATTCAAAGTTTGTACCAAAAAAACCCTTCAATTTTTCGAAGTCCACCAATTGACTCCAAATCTGAGTTTACGGTGAAAAATCAGAAAAAAATCATGAAAATCGGTTGAAAATTCTGGAAAAATCTGGAAAATCTGATTTTTTCCCCCCTGCATGGCAAATTTTCTGGAAAATTGAATAATAAGGGGCAGATTTATCAAAGGCCGAATTTGAATACAAAAGACCAACTGAAATGAAAAAATCTAAGGTTTTTTTTTTTGCCTCATAGGTCATTTTTCAAATTCGAATCGTAATAGCGCATTCGAATTGTACGATTCAACGTTTTTACCAAAAAAAAAAACCTTCGATTTTTCGAAGTCCACCAATTGACTCCAAATCTGAGTTTTCGAGTGAAAAATCAGAAAAAAATCCTGAAAATCGTATGAAAAAGCTGAAACAATCTTGAAAATCTGATTTTTTTCCCTGCAAAGCAAATTTTCAGGAAAATTGAATTATAAGGGTCAGATTTATCAGGGTCGAATTTTCGAATTTGAATTCAAAAGACCAACCGAAATGAAATCAAAGGTTTTTTTTTTAGCCTAATAGGTCATTTTTCAAATTCGAATCATAATAGCGCATTCGAATCGTACGATTCAAAGTTTTTACCGAAAAAAAACCTTTGATTTTTCAAAGTCCACCAATTGACTCCAAATCTGAGTTTTCGAGTGAAAAATCTGAAAAAATCATGAAAATCAGATGAAAAATCTGAAAAAATCTGGAAAATCTGATTTTTTCCCCCCTGCATGGCAAATTTTCTGGAAAATTGAATAATAAGGGGCAGATTTATCAAAGGCCGAATTTGAATACAAAAGACCAACTGAAATGAAAAAATCTAAGGTTTTTTTTTTGCCTCATAGGTCATTTTTCAAATTCGAATCGTAATAGCGCATTCGAATTGTACGATTCAAAGTTTTTACCAAAAAAAAAACCTTCGATTTTTCGAAGTCCACCAATTGACTCCAAATCTGAGTTTTCGAGTGAAAAATCAGAAAAAAATCCTGAAAATCGTATGAAAAAGCTGAAACAATCTTGAAAATCTGATTTTTTTCCCTGCAAAGCAAATTTTCAGGAAAATTGAATTATAAGGGTCAGATTTATCAGGGTCGAATTTTCGAATTTGAATTCAAAAGACCAACCGAAATGAAATCAAAGGTTTTTTTTTTAGCCTAATAGGTCATTTTTCAAATTCGAATCATAATAGCGCATTCGAATCGTACGATTCAAAGTTTTTACCGAAAAAAAACCTTTGATTTTTCAAAGTCCACCAATTGACTCCAAATCTGAGTTTTCGAGTGAAAAATCTGAAAAAATCATGAAAATCAGATGAAAAATCTGAAAAAATCTTGAAAATCAGATTTTTTTCCCTGCAAAGCAAATTTTCAGGAAAATTGAATAATATGGGGCAGATTTATCAAGGGTCGAATTTTGAATTTAAAAAAACTTCGTAATTCGACCAACCGAAATTTTTTATACGAATCTAATTTGGACTATTTCTCTAGTTGAAGTACACAAAAAAAAAGCTTGAAATTTGATTTTTTTTTTTTCATTCGAATTTTCACTTTCGACCCTTGATAAATCTGCCCCCAAGTGTCTCTTACAATATTTATTCACTGAGGAATAACACGACTACTCTCAGCTCTCGCATTTGAGAGTTTTCCTTGTGTGAATAAACCAGACTGTGAATAGGAGAACCCAAAGTAATACTAGTAGTGATGGTGAATTTGTACTGTTTCGCTTTGGTGAAATCATTTTAGTGAATTTGCGGAACAACGTCCATTCACCAGAACGAATTTTCACCTGTGCGAATGAGGGCTAGCGCCTATTTCTTTCGCTAGAGAATCTACGCCTGCACCCATTAGTAAATCGGCGATGTACCTGCGGGCGGTTCCTACATCTTTACACCTTTTAGTTCCTATTATAAAACATTACCTGGTTTATAAGGCAAAATGCCACTTGGTTGCTAGGGTAAAGATGACCTGGTTGCTAGGGCAGCGGAGACTCTTCGATGGCCAACTAGAGCTGCAGTCATTGAGGTTCACATTTACGTTAACTTTTAGGAAGTTATTTACTAATACTCAAATTAATCACATTTTTTTGTTTTTGTTCTAACAAAGTCGACCCAACTCCTATCCGTGAATTGAGCTCATTTATCAATAATTCGTATAGAAAACGAGCGAAGAAACGTCATAAAAAAAAACGAGCGCCAATTGGAATCGTACGACTAACGATCTGAAAACTCAACTTTGTCACCACGAAAACTCTAATTCCTGTATTTTTGGATTTTTAGCAGATTTGGGGGTATAATAAATCTCTAAAAATTTACATTTTTTTTTCACTTTTAAAAATGTGAGTTTTCCCCATTAAAAACTCGACCAGAAAAAATTCGAGGTTTAATAAAAGGGCCCCTAAGTGTGTTATAGAATGGCCAATTCTAAGCAACTTTTCAACTGGTCCCCATTATTTATTCTTTAAAGTGGTTTAATTATTTGCCTTCTTCTTCTGACTCTTATCAACTATCTAATGGGGGGTCGCTGACCCCATCTAAAAATATAAATGCTCTGTAAAGCTACACATGTATTGTTATTGTAATTTTTGATTTCTTAAATTTCTACTCAGGCCTCATCTATTCATATTCCAGTCCCTTTTTCAAATGAGTGCATGGTTGCTAGGGGAATTTGGACCCTAGCAACCAGATGGCTGACATTGCAAACTGGAGAGCTGCTGAATAAAAAGCTAAATAAGTCAAAAACCACAAATAATAAAAAATGAAAACCAATGGCAAATTGTCTCAGAATATCCCTCTCTACATCATACTAACAGTTAATTTAAAGGGGAACAACCCCTTTAGGTTTATATAAAACATTAACCATAAAAATTCATTGGGGTGAATGTCAGCCTTGTGGGTACATGACAATTAGCAGGTCAAGCTGATTTTATTCATTCACCTTTTAATGAACTGGGCCCAAGTCCGTTGCTCTGTGCCTGACAATAAAAGGGCAGGTAACACAGAAAACTTTACTCCTCACCAAATCCTTGAGTGGGTGGGAATTTGCTCAGGAATTTCAGTTTTGGGAGGGAGGTTTGTCTCACACTGTTACAGTAAATGCAAAGATGTAAAAATACTGAAAACCTGCATGACTTGATTAAAACTGCAATCATTTACCAGATTTTCATTTCATTATTTTATCTGTTTTTTCCTAAAATACATGTTCCAATCCCAGTATAACAAGAGGGATGAATATTTGCATTTATACTTATGGAATGGAGCTGCCATATTGATTCCCTTAGACAGTACAGTATGAGGGTATAGCTTATTGTGTGCCCAGAACATTCCTTCTCTGTATATTTGTATTTATACATATGGGAGGAGGAGGTGCCATATTGATTCCCTTAGACAGTACAGTATGAGGGTATAGCTTATTGTGTGCCCAGAACATTCCTTCTCTGTATATTTGTATTTATACATATGGGAGGAGGAGGTGCCATATTGATTCACTTAGACAGTACAGTATGAGGGTATAGCTTATTGTGTGCCCAGAACATTCCTTCTCTGTATATTTGTATTTATACATATGGGAGGAGGAGGTGCCATATTGATTCCCTTAGACAGTACAGTATGAGGGTATAGCTTATTGTGTGCCCAGAACATTCCTTCTCTGTATATTTGTATTTATACATATGGGAGGTGCCATATTGATTCCCTTAGACAGTACAGTATGAGGGTATAGCTTATTGTGTGCCCAGAACATTCCTTCTCTGTATATTTGTATTTATACATATGGGAGGAGGAGGTGCCATATTGATTCCCTTAGACAGTACAGTATGAGGGTATAGCTTATTGTGTGCCCAGAACATTCCTTTTCTGTATATTTGTATTTATACATATGGGAGGAGGGTCTCCAGATTGAGAAACGTTGATCTAAGGAATATTATGTTTGAGTATAAGAATCCCAGCCATGTCTTTCCCCTGGCCGTGCCTAGACGTGTTTATTTTCAGACACCCACATGAACCCCCTCCTCGTCCCTATGGATATTACAATAACGTGTGAGTGGTGACCAAAGTTATTTCAAATTTACGAACAGACAAACGTCCAACAAAAATAAATCTTTCGCCTTTTACAACTGCGACTAAGTATCTGGACCAAGGCAGATGAATTCCACACAAGGTCGTCACCGGATGGACCTTTGAATTGAGACTTGCCCGGCCGATGCTAAATTGTACTTCAAATATATAAAATCCCAGCAAGGAAAAAAAATCCCAGCCCTGGGAAACTAATCAGAGACATTACAGGGGGTTGAATCCTGTTGGTTTGTGTTTTATTTCAAATATTTTTTTACAACTATTTCTAAGGATATTTAAAAAATTGCATAAATTTAATTAAAGGGGAACTTCAGCTTCAAAACCAGAGGCCCACATAACACAGAAACCACTAAAAGACCCATCACAGGTACCTGGTGTTTTTTTTACAGATTTTTGCTTCTTCTTCCAAGAACTTTAAGGGGGTTATTTATCAAGGTCCGAATTTATCTAAGTAAAAAATCCGAGCAACTCCGATTGCCCAAATGGACCTTATTTATGAAAAAAAAAGTCAGAAAAAATAGGGTCGGGCAAACTTCAGATCTTTGCGCGAAAACTCAGAATTGTTCAGAGTTTTGCACAAAAACTAGGGATGCACCGAATCCACTTTTTTGGATTCGGCCGAACCCCCGAATCCTCCATGAAAGATTCGGCCGAATACTGAACCGAATCCGAACCCTAATTTGCATATGCAAATTAGGGGCGGGAAGGGGAAAACATTTTTTACTTCCTTGTTCTCTGACAAAAAGTCACGCAAGTTCCCTCCCCGCCCCTAATTTGCATATGCAAATTAGGATTCGGTTCGGCCGGGTAGAAGGATTCGGCCGAATCCGAATCCTGCTGAAAAAGGCCGAATCCTGGATTCGGTGCATCCCTAACAAAAACTAAGATTTTTTTGCGCAGAAACCACAAACTCATCGGTTATCGGTACGGACATCAGCGCAGACACTGGAACCTTCCCCATTGACCTCAAGAGTTTTTAGATGCCGGGGTTTCGGATTCTGAGTTTTTAGACCATGGGACTTTAATAAATCTCGAAAGATTCGTCGTTTTTTTTTTCCTCTGAAAACTAAGAATTATTTAAGGTTCGGATCTTGATTAATAACCCCCTAAAAGTAGGAAGTGGAGACGGATTCTTTGGGTATTTGCACACACAGGTTTGAGATGGAGTATTTTCAGATTTTTAGCAGGAAAAATTCGAGTTTTCCCTCTAAAAACCTCAACCGGGAAAAATCAAGGTTTAATAAACGGGCCCCAAAAAATCCAACTTCAAAAAAAGTATGAACGGAAAATTACGCTGGTAAAAAATCCAAATACTTCAAAAAAATTTGAGTTTCAAACAATTCCTAGCAGAAAAAAAATACGAAGACCCCTAAGGGCAGACACACACTTAGAAAACTTCGGGCGACTTTGGAAAACGGATCAATCCAAGTGCCATTCCACCGGAGATTTACTAAATTGCCTCACGAGGTAACTACGGGCGACTTCGGAAAACGGATCAATCCAAGTGCCATTCCACCGGAGATTTACTAAATTGCCTCACGAGGTAACTACGGGCGACTTCGGAAAACGGATCAATCCAAGTGCCATTCCACCGGAGATTTACTAAATTGCCTCACGAGGTAACTACGGGCGACTACGGAAAACGGATCAATCCAAGTGCCATTCCACCGGAGATTTACTAAATTGCCTCACGAGGTAACTACGGGCGACTTCGGAAAGCGGATCAATCCAAGTGCCATTCCACCGGAGATTTACTAAATTGCCTCACGAGGTAACTACGGGCGACTTCGGAAAACGGATCAATCCAAGTGCCATTCCACCGGAGATTTACTAAATTGCCTCACGAGGTAACTACGGGCGACTTCGGAAAACGGATCAATCCAAGTGCCATTCCACCGGAGATTTACATTCTAGCCGGCGGGAGGCAGTTTGGGGAGATTAGTCGCCCCGAAGAAGAGGAGATTTATCGCGGGGCGACTGAATCTCCCCCGAATCTGAGCGTGTGTCAAAAAGATCAGCACAGCTCCCATTGACTTCTATAGGACCTAAACTACTTTTACCTGCCCAAGTTTTGTAGTACAGGTATGAGAACCGTTATCCCTTATGCAGAAAGCTCTGAATTACGGGAAGTCTGACTCCATTTGTAGGAAATAATTCCGATTTTTAAAATTGATTCCCTTTTTCTCTGTAATAAAAAAACAGTAGCTCATAGTACTACTTGATCCCAACTGTACTTTTGAGTACCCAGTCCAGTAGCGATACACCCATTCCAAGATTCGATTCGGGATTTGTTCAGCATGATTCGGACGAATCCAAGTGCCTGGTTGAACTGAATCAGAAAAATCACGTGACTTTTGTTCACGAAATATATGAAGCGCACGTTTCTCTTTCCTACAAATTTCCCTAACTTACATATGCAAATTAGGGTTCGGATTTGGTTCGGTATCTTTCATAAAGTAGTCGGCCGAATTCTATAATAATGGATTCGGTGCATGCCTAATGTCCAGTTTTCAGCAGCCAGAAAAGTCACGAATAATCATGTTACCCCATTGATAGGCATCTAGATCAGGGGTCCCCAACCACCGGGCCGCGTACATTAGAGTCCTGCAGCGGATTGGGTACCCGCAAAAAGGCGGGTAACATGCGGGTTGCAGGTAGAAGTTTCGGGTGCAGGTATAGACGCGGGTTGACAGTTCTGTGGGTTTGCGGGTCTTCTCAATAGCGAGTTTTCCTCCTTTTTGTGGTCATGCCCTCTTCTAATGATGTCACTTCCGGTTGACAACACTTCCTGTTTTTTGTTGGTCAGCGGGGTCGCGGATCGGGTTGTGGATAAGGTACTTGCAGGTCGGGTAGCGGGTAAGAATGCAGGTTGCGGGTCGGGTTAAAGAAATTGGTTCCGTGCAGGACACTAATGGACAGTCCTGAATTGGGCCGCCAAGCCTTGCCCGAAATTAACGTCGGCACACCCGAATTGGGCGCGCAGTTGCTTCTTCGGGCGACTAATCTCCCCTACCGGCTAGAATCTAAATCGCCAGCAGGATGGCACTTTGTTTTCTGAAGTTTCCTCGTGAGGCAGCTTCGGGCGACTTCGGGAAACTGCAGTTCGGGGAGATTAGTTGCCCGAAGAAGAGGCGATTTGTCGTCGGGCGACTGAATCTCCCCGAATCTTCTTGTCTGTCTCTGCCCTTACAAATAATGCTGATATCATTAGCTATTCCCGTGCCCCCCGTAGTGGAACCAACTTCAATGTTTTTACACTCAACGTGTTTCCATTGATTAAGCGCAAGCGTGCAACTTGATATGCAATCGTGGCTGCAAAGTGCTCTAGAAAGTTCGTCAGAGGGTTATAATCGGGGTTAAAATCACAAGGCGCTGTTACAGCAAAATTCCAGCTGTGTTTTATCAATTCCAGGAAAAAAAAAAAAAAAAGAAAAAAAAAAAACTTTAAAGGAAAATCGAATATGTTTATTTGTAGGGTTTGCTTTCACTTTGTGCTTCTATAAATGTTAGTACAATGGACGGGCGCAGGTTCTCCTGCACGGGGGCAAATGTAAGCGATTTGGTTCTTCTTCTTATTTGTATATTTATATAAAGCGACGACATATTTGAGGACATAAGGACACTGAACAACAGCTGCTATACAGACACTTGCTACGTGGGGTCTATCACAACGTACAGAACTGTAATATCGAAGCTCTGGGCGATTTCGCTCTGCACTTTCTGGATGAGGGGTTTCTGGATAAGAGATCCAATAGAAAAAAAGCGTCCAACAAAATCAATTTGAATCGTTTTATCGACTTTATCAAATTGTTGGTGCAAAAACTCAACTTTATTGGACAAAAACCTTGATTTTATCAGATTGTCCAGCGCAGATCATGACGTCAAGAAACAACTTCAGGGACATCTGCCATTGACTTCAACATGACCTCGACAGGTTTGAGATGGAGTATTTTCAGATACAGATTTTTAGCAGCTGTGGGGTGTAATAAATCTCTAAAAATTCATGTTTTTTATTTTCCACAAAAAAAATGTGAGTTTTCTCCATTAAAATCTTGAGGTTTAATAAATAGACCCCTTTGTGTTGCCATGAGGAAAGTACATCCCACTGATATATATTCACCATGGGCACTTCCCTATGAGACATTAAACTTACAGAAAGAAAAGAATCATAGGAACAGAGTATTTATAAAAATCACCGCTATTGAATTACCCCCCCGTAATTTAGAAGAAGGGACACAGCCCTTCCATTAAAAGCTGTTCCAGACTTTGGTCTGATTGCAGTTGGACTACAGCATATATGAGGTGCACCTCCTTGGATTCATACCATGGCACGTGCTACCACTAGTTTCTCGGGAAGTCCCAAAGAGCCGAAGTCCCGAAGAGCCAAAGTCCAGAAGGCCTGAAGAGCTGGGGCCAGAAGATCCGAAGTCCCGAAGAGCAGAAGTTCTGAAGAGCAAAAGTCCCAAAGACCCAAAGTCCCAAAGAGCAGAAGTCCCAAAGAGCTGAAGTCCCAAAGAGCCGAAGTCCCAAACAGCCGAAGTCCGGAAGAGCAGAAGTCCAGAAAAGCTGAAGTCCAAAAAACCCAAAGACCCGAAGTGCAGACATCCTGAAGAGCGGGTCCAGAACAGCTGAAGTCCCAAAGAACCGAAGTCCTGAAGAGCAGAAGAGCTGAAGTCCAGAAAAGCTGAAGTCCAAAAGACCCAAAGACCTGAAGTCCCGAAGAGCAGACGTCCCGAAGAGCTGAAGTCCCAAAGAGCCGAAGTCACGAAGAACAGAAGTCACGAAGAGCCAAAGTCCAGAAAACCCAAAGAGCCAAAGTCCCGAAGAGCTTAAGTCCCGAAGAGCAGAAGTCCCGGAGAGCTGAAGTCCAGAAGAGCCGAAATCCGAAGAGCCGAAGTCCAAAAGAACCAAAGTCCCAAATCCTGAAGTCCAGAAGAACCTGAAGTTCAGAAGAGCCGAAGTCCCGAAGAGCCGAAGTCCCAAAGAGCCGAAGTCCCGAAGAGCTGAAGTCCCAAAGAGCCTAAGTCCCATAGAGCAGAAGTCATGAAGAGCCAAAGTCCAGAAAACCCGAAGAGCCAAAGTCCAGAAAACCCGAAGAGCCACAGTCCCGAAGAGCAGAAGTCCCGAAGAGCAGAAGTCCCGGAGAGCTGAAGTCCCTGAGAGCTGAAGTCCAGAAGAGCCGAAGTCCAGAAGAACCAAAGTCCAGAAATCAGAAAGAGCCTAAGTCCCGTAGAGCAGAAGTCATGAAGAGCCAAAGTCCAGAAAACCCGAAGAGCCAAAGTCCCGAAGAGCTGAAGTCCCGAAGAGCAGAAGTCCCGGAGAGCTGAAGTCCAGAAGAGCCGAAGTCCAGAAGACCTGAAGTCCAGAAGAGCAGAAGTCCCGACGAGCAGAAGTCCAGAAGATCCGGAGTCCTGAAGAGCCGAAGTCCCAAAGAGCCGAAGTTCCGAATACTCAAAGCCACAAAAAGACCCAAAGCCACGAAAGGAGCTTAGGGTGAGTTCCACCGAACACCAATGTGTTTTTTTTTAATTTGATTAAACCACTGGCCACCAATGTATTGTTATAGGCTCCTGACCACCAATATTTCCTTTTAACTTGAAGGGGGCGGGGCCTTTTAACTTATAGGAGGGCCCTGACCACCAATGATTTTTTAAAAAAAACTTTTAAGTGGGACACTTGCCGCCAATGATTTTCGTACATTTATAATGGGGTTCTGACCACCAATGGCTTTTTATAACTTGTGTGGGAGGGGGTTTAGCGCTGTCTGTGTGGCCTTTTTACTGTGCTGTGGGGGTGGGCAGGATCTAGGGTGGGGCTTGGGTGGTGGGCGGGAACCAGGGGACCCAGAGAATTTTGTTGTACGGGGCCCAGTGATTTCTGATGGCGGCCCTGGATCTATTGTCCTGAAATCTTTGGGGTGGGGGGTTTTCCAGATAAAGGGTCCAAGCACTGAAATAAATGATGGGTTGGCTGCAATCAAGTAGCAGTGCGAGTTACATTTCATTGACCAATGAGTGAGTAATATTGACAAGGGACACAGCATTTGGGTGTCCACCCAACAACTTTCATTGACAGAAAATGTTCTAATATTGTTCCATGACATTGTGGCTGGTTTATAGTTATTTATAAAATGCAATTGCTCCTAAAAAGCTGCACTAACAGTCGGGTTCTGTTCTCTAGACTGCTGGTTCTGACTCCTGAAACCAACTCACAGAAGCCAGCTGGAGAAGATCCGGAGAAGCGCAGAACATAAACGAATACTGCAATTACTAATGAGTAAATACAGGTCCTGGCCGTCGCAATAGTATTGACGCGTGGCGGTTTTGTGACTTTTCAGACGCGCACCCCATATTTTTTGATGCCGACAAATTTTCACCTGAGTTTCGGAAATGTGTTCGCCAGCGGCAAAATGCAAAAGTTCGCTGTAAATTTGCGCCAGGCGAATTTAACCGTAACACTGTCATCTATGAAATTATTCATCGCATTTAACTACCGCAGCCTGTTTACTAGTTAGGGATGAACCGAATTCAGGATTCGGTTTAGGGTTCGGCCTTTTTCAGCCGGATTCGGATTTGGCCGAATTCTTTTGCCCCGACGAACCGAATCCGAATCCTAATTTGAATATGCAAATTAGGGGCGGGGAGGGAAATCGCGAGACTTTTTGTAACAAAACAAGGAAGCAAAAAATGTTTTCCCCTTCCCACCTGTAATTTTCATATGGATAATTAGGATTCGGATTTGGTTTGTTATTCGGCCGAATCCAAAATAGTGGATTTGGTGCATCCCTATTACTTTAGTCCCACAACTTCAATGTTACAACTTGATTCTGCACCTGCTTTCTAATTAAATATAGACACATATCTGTCATCTCCGACTGTCACCTCTCCCTGTACATATAAATACATATAAATACATATAAATACATATATATATATATATATATATATATATATATAAATACATATAAATACATTTAAATACATATATATATATATAAATACATATAAATACATATAAATACATTTAAATACATATATATATATATATATATATATATATATAAATACATATAAATACATTTAAATACATATATATATATAAATACATATAAATACATATAAATACATTTAAATACATATATATATATAAATACATATAAATACATATAAATACATTTAAATACATATATATATATATAAATACATATAAATACATATAAATACATATATATATATATATATATATATAAATATATATAAATTAGGGATGCACCGAATCCACTTTTTTGGATTCGGCCGAACCCCCGAATCCTTCACGAAGGATTCGGATGAATACCGAACCGAATCCAAACCCTAATTTGCATATGCAAATTAGGGGTGGGAAGGGGAAAACATTTTTTACTTCCTTGTTTTCTGACAAAAAGTGACGCAATTTCCCTCCCCGCCCCTAATTTGCATATGCAAATTAGGATTCGGATTTGGTTCGGCTGGGCAGAAGGATTCGGCTGAATCCGAATCTTGCTGAAAAAGGCCGAATCCTGGCCAAATCCCGAACCGAATCCTGGATTCGGTGCATCCCTAATATAAATACATATAAATACATATAAATACATATATATATATATATACAGTATATCTCTGGGGGAAAAGCAGCAGTATAAGTTTCCATTTGGGAACAAGAGGTAAAGGAGCAGTGGGAATAAGACTGAAGCTCTAGGGGTGAAAAGAAAATGGGGTTTAGGGATTTAAGAAGAGAGAGAATGTAACAAAGAATTAGGGGAGAACTCAATGGAAGGCCAGGGGGGCACCAATGAGTGGCTGGGGGATTGAGGCAAGTACAAGCCAGTGGCTACTGCAGTAGAGATGAGTGGCAAGTATCCACAAGACAATTAGCCGGAGCAGCAGGGGGGCTCCAGCCAGCAAACAGCAGCTGTAAATGTGAATAAATGGTTTGAGGAATTCCGCTATTTACAAAGATTTAGTAGAACAAACAAAGAGCAATCGCAGCCCTGGTCTCGTCTCACCTCCACACTCTTTTCCTTCTCCCTTATAACCAGCTTTGCAAATACATCTGTAAGATTTCGGGCTGTTCTGGCAGATGGCATCAATGTGGCAGTCGTCCGTTCCCTCCGCACACTCATCACTGTCTGTCAGACAAGAACAAGGAAGGCATTTCATTCATCACTATATAGATATAGATATAGGGGAAGAGATGAAATTCACACTCTCCAGCTGTTGTAGTAGAACTAAAACTCCCAAGCACAGGGTGACTGACTCAACCGTGGCTCTAATCAAGGGCCCCTTGTGGTTACGTCACTAGATTCTGCCTAGAGTGTCAGCACACATGCCAAGTTTGTCTGATTTGGACCTTATTGTCCAATGGTCTGGCCACGAATGAGCAGATACTTTCATAATCTGGCAGTTGGAAAAAAAAAAGGGTGACATTTTCAGTTTTAGAAAGAAGATTGTTAATATAATATAATATATATCTTCTCCCCTTTTTACTTTCTCAGACAATCTGATAGCGGCCAATAACGTGTCATGAAATAATATTACTTGTCGGAATGAATCCTTGTGCAAGTGTCAGCTCTGAGAGCCAGGAGCCCACCTTAAATTCCCCCATCATGAACTGGCTCAGTTTAAGCAAAATATCCCATCAAAGGGTTGTTCACCTTTAAATTAACTGTTCATATGAAGTAGAGAGGGATATTCTGAGACAATTTGCAATTGGTTTTCATTTTGTATTATTTGTGGTTTTTGACTTATTTAGCTTTTTATTCAGCAGCTCTCCAGTTTGTAATTTCAGCCATCTGGTTGCTATGGTTCAAATTCCCCTAGCAACCATGCACTGATTTGAATAAGAGACTGGAATATGAATAGGAGAGGCCTGAATAGAAAGATGAGGAATAAAAAGTAGCAATAACAATACATTTGTTTTTAGATGGGGTCAACCCATTTGAAATCTGGAAAGAGTCAGAAGGCGAAGGCAAATAATTAAAAAATGATAAAAATGAAGACCAATTGAAAAGATGCTAATTTGGACATTCTATAACATACTAAAGGTTAACTTAAAGGTGAACCTCCCCTTTAAACTCTCTTTAGGATTTGGTATGAAGTGTAAGTAGTGATGGTCGAATTACTCGAATTTTGACGCCCGCATCAATTTTGATGCTGTCGTTAAAGTCAATGGGTGTCTGAATAGTGTAGACGCGCGACGGTTTTGATGCAAGCGACTTTTCCGACGCACGTACAAATTTTTTTGCCGTCGGCGAATCTGCGGCGGTGAATTTTCGCAGGAGTTTCGCGAGTTTCTCCTCCCGCCAGCTAGAGTCTAAATGGCCAGTGGGATGGCATTCGGAGCGATTCGTTTTCCGAAGTCGTCCAAGGTTTCCTCGTGGGGGCGTCTTCGGAAAACAAAGCGCTCCAATTGTTCTAGCCAGCAGGAGGCAGTTTGGGGAGATTGGTCGCCCCGAAGAAGAGGAGATTTGTCACTGGGCGACAAAGTATCAAAGTGTCTGATCATACATGCCCAGAACATCTGACAATAAGGTCCAAATCAGCCAAACTTGGCATGTGTGCTGACACTCTAGGCAGAATCTGAGCGTGTGTCTCTGCCCTTAGAATCCAAATCGATTGTGTAGGGAAATAACCTCCCCCTAATCACAAACACCGCACTAATAACTAGGGATGCACCGAATCCCCTTTTTGGATTCGGCCGAACCCCCGAATCCTTCACGAAGGATTCGGCCGAATACCGAACCCGAACCCAAACCCTAATTTGCATATGCAAATTAGGGGTGGGAAGGGGAAAACATTTTTTACTTCCTTGTTTTCTGACAAAAAGTCACGCAATTTCCCTCCCTGTCCCTAATTTGCATATGCAAATTAGGATTCGGATTCGGTTCGGCCGGGCAGAAGGATTCGGCCGAATCCGAATCCTGCTGAAAAAGGCCGAATCCCGAACCGAATCCTGGATTCGGTGCATCCCTACTAATAACTGAAATTTGCTACATTTAGGAAATTGAAAGTATTTATACCAGTTGTAGCGAATAACGTAGAAACGATGTGCCGTTTGCTGCTTTACACTGGACAATACAGGAGGGGAGAAAGTGAAGGCAATTCCGGGCACTAAGAGGTTAAAGGCAGCCCCTGGGAATGTCTGGTATTTGGTCAATCCAATGGCAGTGGGGTAGTACAACACACAGATTCACACTGTCCTGGGAGACGCCAAAGGGTTAACTCACAGGCCGACCCTCTATCAGACTTGCTGAGTGTCTTTTAATCCCTTAGGGACTGTGGGAAAAGAACATAAGTGGCCCAAGGCTATTGATTAATGTCTCTAGGTCAATATTAAAGTTGTTGGAAATACACTTTGAATTGTCCCCTTTGCAATTTAAAGGCACATTCACATGTGGGGGAGAAGGGAGGGACGTGGAGCAACAGAGGAGGGATCCGGGGAGATTATACACTAA
The DNA here is from genome assembly GCA_038501925.1 of Xenopus petersii. Lineage (NCBI taxonomy): Eukaryota > Metazoa > Chordata > Amphibia > Anura > Pipidae > Xenopus > Xenopus petersii. The sequence continues at coordinate 3,358,179 of CM076676.1, read as the reverse complement.
ATAAATAACCAAAATTGTGTCCAGGACACGACATGGAACTGCTTAAAAAAATACAATTACGCTGCTGTTGTCTTTATCTTGCCGGCCAATTACAATCAGCAGATTGCAGGAAAGGGTTCTTTGAAACGAAGAGCAGGGTTTCATGGGAAATGTGCCCCCACATGCATAATAAAGTCTTTTTAAAGGAGAACTAAAGCCTAGAAATGTTGTACATGATGTTTTGTGCTTCTACCAGCCCAAGGCAACCACAGCCCTTTAGCAGTAAAGATCTGTGTCTCCAAAGATGCCCCAGTAGCTCCCCATCTTCTTTTCTGCTGATTCACTGCACATGCTCTGTGCTGCTGTCACTTACTGAGCTTAGGGAGCCACTCACAATATACAGTACACATAGAATAGAAATGTCACAATATAAGGCTGATTAGTAATTAATACACATAATTACTACATGGCAGCACAGAAACCAGTGCAATTAGCATCAGAATTGAATAATCAGCAAACCTGTAGCATCAGCTTATATTACAGCCAGGGAAGCTCATTTTCTGCTGGATAATTAGTGACGAGCCCTAAGCTTAGCTTCTCAACAGCCAATCAGAGCCCACTGAGCATGTGAGTGTCACAGACACTTTCCAAGATGGTGACCCCCTGTGACAAGTTTGAAGTCCTGGATCATTGCTGCTATTGACAAGCTCAAACTTTAGCCTCGTGCAATAAGTTCACTATAGAAAATAGGACATTTTTAGCCACATTCATTTTTAGGGGTTAGTTCTCCTTTAATATCTTTGTATAAAAACAAAATAAATACTGAATGTGCATTGCAAAAGTACAACTTTTGATGACAGCCCCGTCATCAATTGTACATTCACTTATTTTTAAGGTTTACTTATCCTTTAAACACAAATGAATGATAACAGAAACCCCTGGTGTTAAACAGGCTTATAGTTTTACAGGAGCCAGTCCCATTCATACTCCAGAACCCAAATCAAGTCACTTACACTTGAACCAGTCTCATTTAAATAACTCAGATCAAGTCACTTTTACATGAACCAGTCCCACTCACAGAACCCAAATCAAGTCACTGTTACATGAACCAGTCCCACTCACAGAACCCAAATCAAGTCACTTTTCCATTAGCCAGTCCCACTCACAGAACCCAAATCAAGTCACTTTTCCATTAGCCAGTCCCACTCACAGAACCCAAATCAAGTCACTGTTACATGAACCAGTCCCACTCACATAAACCAAATCAAGTCACTTTTCCATTAGCCAGTCCCACTCACAGAACCCAAATCAAGTCACTGTTACATGAACCAGTCCCACTCACATAAACCAAATCAAGTCACTTTTCCATTAGCCAGTCCCACTCACAGAACCCAAATCAAATCACTTTTACATGAACCAGTCCCAATCACAGAACCCAAATCAAGTCAGTTTCACATGTGTCAGTCCCATTCCTAGCGTGGGTTTCCTTCGGGTAATTGGTTCCTGGATAAACGGACTCTACTGCGTGTGAATGTGATAGAGAGCTTAGACTGTAAGTTCCACCGGTGCAGGGACTGATGGGAGTGACGGATAATCATGAGCAGAGCCTAAGTTGGCACAAACAGAAGGAAATATTAACTAGTCCCAGTCACAGGACCCAGCGGAAGTCACTTTCCCGGTCCATTTCACATAAACCAGTGCAAGTCATCAGGTTTCATATGATCCAGTCTCAATGACAGGACAGGGTATAGAACATGAGCCAGTCCCTTTTACAAAGGCCAGTCTGGGGCAGTTTCCCCCTAGTCACCAGGCAGTACATTTCTCATTAGCCCCTTTCTCATTAAGCCAGTCCCATGGGTTACTTGCCCTCAAGCCAGTTCTTTGCTACTGAGCTGATTGCTTTGATACAAGCCAGTCCTGTCTTTCATACTGAGCCAATCCTGGGTCAGCCGGTGCCTATTTCAGGGCGATGTTGATGGGAAAGTTTGTCTGTTCTTACCTGGGAGTCCAGTGTTTGCTGCCAGGCTGGTGTAGATGAGACTGAGAGACAGACACAGGTAGAAGGACAGACAGACAGCCCCCATGGCACAGACGCAGCCTCCTGGGGTAAGAGCCACACACACTACTGACAAGCCCAGAGCGATTAAGCCTCACCGACTGACAGACCCCACATCATTGGCTGAGGAACTGGAGAGAGGGAGGAACCTCAGCCGGATCAGCCAATTCCACAAGAAAGTGGGAGGAGCTAGTGGAGATGCACCACTCCCCCACCCACAAGACTTTCTCCTCTTCCCATTGATGTTTTTTTTCTTCCCACAGCCTCAAAGGGCTTAAAGGAGAACTAAAACCTAACTAAAGAAGTCGGTAGAAATGTGGTACATGATGTTTTGTGCTTCTGCACCAGCCCAAGGCAACCACAGCCCTTTAGCAGTAAAGATCTGTGTCTCCAAAGATGCCCCAGTAGCTCCCCATCTTCTTTTCTGCTGATTCACTGCACATGCTCTGTGCTGCTGTCACTTACTGAGCTTAGGGAGCCACTCACAATATACAGTACACATAGAATAGAAATGTCACAATATAAGGCTGATTAGTAATTAATACATATAATTACTACATGGCAGCACAGAAACCAGTGCAATTAGCATCAGAATTGAATAATCAGCAAACCTGTAGCATCAGCTTATATTACAGCCAGGGAAGCTCATTTTCTGCTGGATAATTAGTGACGAGCCCTAAGCTTAGCTTCTCAACAGCCAATCAGAGCCCACTGAGCATGTGAGTGTCACAGACACTTTCCAAGATGGTGACCCCCTGTGACAAGTTTGAAGTCCTGGATCATTGCTGCTATTGACAAGCTCAAACTTTAGCCTCGTGCAATAAGTTCACTATAGAAAATAGGACATTTTTAGCCACATTCATTTTTAGGGGTTAGTTCTCCTTTAATATCTTTGTATAAAAACAAAATAAATACTGAATGTGCATTGCAAAAGTACAACTTTTGATGACAGCCCCGTCATCAATTGTACATTCACTTATTTTTAAGGTTTACTTATCCTTTAAACACAAATGAATGATAACAGAACCCCCTGGTGTTAAACAGGCTTATAGTTTTACAGGAGCCAGTCCCATTCATACTCCAGAACCCAAATCAAGTCACTTACACTTGAACCAGTCTCATTTAAATAACTCAGATCAAGTCACTTTTACATGAACCAGTCCCACTCACAGAACCCAAATCAAGTCACTGTTACATGAACCAGTCCCAATCACAGAACCCAAATCAAGTCAGTTTCACATGTGTCAGTCCCATTCCTAGCGTGGGTTTCCTTCAGGTAATTGGTTCCTGGATAAACGGACTCTACTGCGTGTGAATGTGATAGAGAGCTTAGACTGTAAGTTCCACCGGTGCAGGGACTGATGGGAGTGACGGATAATCATGAGCAGAGCCTAAGTTGGCACAAACAGAAGGAAATATTAACTAGTCCCAGTCACAGGACCCAGCGGAAGTCACTTTCCCGGTCCATTTCACATAAACCAGTGCAAGTCATCAGGTTTCATATGATCCAGTCTCAATGACAGGACAGGGTATAGAACATGAGCCAGTCCCTTTTACAAAGGCCAGTCTGGGGCAGTTTCCCCCTAGTCACCAGGCAGTACATTTCTCATTAGCCCCTTTCTCATTAAGCCAGTCCCATGGGTTACTTGCCCTCAAGCCAGTTCTTTGCTACTGAGCTGATTGCTTTGATACAAGCCAGTCCTGTCTTTCATACTGAGCCAATCCTGGGTCAGCCGGTGCCTATTTCAGGGCGATGTTGATGGGAAAGTTTGTCTGTTCTTACCTGGGAGTCCAGTGTTTGCTGCCAGGCTGGTGTAGATGAGACTGAGAGACAGACACAGGTAGAAGGACAGACAGACAGCCCCCATGGCACAGACGCAGCCTCCTGGGGTAAGAGCCACACACACTACTGACAAGCCCAGAGCGATTAAGCCTCACCGACTGACAGACCCCACATCATTGGCTGAGGAACTGGAGAGAGGGAGGAACCTCAGCCGGATCAGCCAATTCCACAAGAAAGTGGGAGGAGCTAGTGAAGATGCACCACTCCCCCACCCACAAGACTTTCTCCTCTTCCCATTGATGTTTTTTTTCTTCCCACAGCCTCAAAGGGCTTAAAGGAGAACTAAAGCCTAACTAAAGAAGTCGGTAGAAATGTTATACATTATGTTTTGTGCTTCTGCACCAGCCCAAGGCAACCACAGCCCTTTAGCAGTAAAGATCTGTGTCTCCAAAGATGCCCCAGTAGCTCCCCATCTTCTTTTCTGCTGATTCACTGCACATGCTCTGTGCTGCTGTCACTTACTGAGCTTAGGGAGCCACTCACAATATACAGTACACATAGAATAGAAATGTCACAATATAAGGCTGATTAGTAATTAATACACATAATTACTACATGGCAGCACAGAAACCAGTGCAATTAGCATCAGAATTGAATAATCAGCAAACCTGTAGCATCAGCTTATATTACAGCCAGGGAAGCTCATTTTCTGCTGGATAATTAGTGACGAGCCCTAAGCTTAGCTTCTCAACATGCGCTAGCGGTCATACGCACTCTATCGGCAGGCGACTTCTCGCTCTGGCAAACAGACGTTACTCCGCAAATTCACCAAAATGCGGATTTTACTGAACGTTAGCTCTTTCGCCAGAGTTACCTTCGCCACCTCAGACCAGACGAAGTGCTATAAAGCAGCGAGATTTTCTCACTTACATTATATTCTGTGAGCCGAAAATGCATCAAAGTCCAAAAAAACGCTGGCGACTTTTCCTATATTCAGCGGGATTGCCTGCAAAAGTCCTAACAAACTTTTTTTGGGGAACCAGTTTTTTCCAGACATTTTATAACATATGAAACATTATTTGTCTTTATTAGTGATAAAGGCGAATAAATTAGACAAGTGCGAATCTGTGGCGGATTTTCGCGTTTCGCCGCTGGCGAATAGATTTGCGAAACTCCGTCGTCGAAGAAGTTTGGACATGCGTCGGAAAAGTTGCTCAAAACTGTTGGGACGCCCATTGACTTTAACGCCGGCGTCAAAAAAAAAGAAGTTTTGCGATTCGAAAATTTTCGAAACGGGAGACATTCTACCATCACTAGGCGTTATTATCCCTGGACATGTGTTTTAATAAGTGGAATTTGTAAGTATTCGCACCAACATTTAACATAAAGACGTCTATACAACTTTAAATTTCCCACCCTATGCGAATTGACCTGAGCGCAAGATCATTAGCGAATTTTCGCTAGGCAGAAATGAATGCAAGCGCTTCATCGCTTTTTTTTCGTTGTATACTAACTAATTTTTAAAGAAATTGATGTTACTGGTCCTTTAAACTGACCCAGTTTATGATCAGGGAATTTAAAGGGGTTGTTCACCACTGAGTTAACCGGGTAGAGATTGATAATCTGAGACAATTTGCATTTGGTTATCATTTTTTTTTTTATTTGTGGTTTTTGAGTTATTTAACTTATTATTCAGCAGCTCTTCAGTTTTCAATTTCAGTAGTCTGGTTGCTAGGGTCCAAATTCCCCTAGCAACCACGCGCTGATTAGAATAAGAGGCTAGAATATGAATAGGTGAGGACTTGAATAGAAAGACGAGGAATAAAAAGTAGTAATAACAATACATTTGTAGCTTTACAGAGCATTTTTTAAGATGGGGTCAGTGACCCCCATTTGAAAGCTGAAAAGGCAAATCATTCAAAAATGATCAAAAATATAGACCAATTCAAAAGTTGCTTAGAATAAGCCATTCTATAACACACCAAAAGTAAATTTAAAGGTGAACCACCCCTCTAAGGTGGGCTCCTGGCTCTCAGAGCTGACACTTGCACAAGGATTCATCCCGACAAGTAATATTATTTCATGACACGTTATCGGCCGCTATCAGATTGTCTGAGAAAGTAAAAAGGGGAGAAGATATATATTATATAATATTAACAATCTTCTTTCTAAAACTGAAAATGTCACCTTTTTTTTTTTTTTGCCAACTGCCAGATTATGAAAGTATTTTTTAAAGTCTCTATAGGATTTGGTAGGAAGCGTAAGTAGTGATGGGCGAATTTCTCCTGTTTCGCTACGCCGGAAAAAATCGAATTTTGACGCCCGCATCAATTTTGATGCTGTCGTTAAAGTCAATGGGCGTCTGAATAGTGTTGATGCGAGCGACTTTTCCGACGAACGTACAAATTTTTTGGACGCCGGCGGCGAATTTTTCACAGGAGTTTCGCGAGTTTCTCCTCCCGCCAGCTAGAGTCTAAATCGCCAGCGGGGTGGCATTCGGAGCGATTCATTTTCCCTCGTGAGGGCGTCTTCGGAAAAGAAAGCGCTCCAATTGTCATCCCGCCGGAGATTTACATTGTAGCCAGCAGGAGGCAGTTTGGGGAGATTGGTCGCCCCGAAGAAGAGGAGATTTGCCACTAGGCGACTAAGTATCAAAGTATCTGATCATTCGTGCCCAGAACATCAGACAATAAGGTCCAAATCAGCCAAACTTGGCATGTGTGCTGACACTCTAGGCAGAATCTAGTGACGTAACCACAAGGGGCCCTTGATTAGAGCCACGGTTGAGAGAACGGACGACTGCCACATTGATGCCATCTGCCAGAACTAGGGATGCACCGAATCCGGGATTCGGATTCGGCCGAATCCTTCTGTCCAGCCGAACCGAATCCGAATCCTAATTTGCATATGCAAATTAGGGGCGGAAGGGAAATTGCGGGACTTTTTGTCACAAAACAAGGAAGTAAAAAAATGTTTTCCCCTTCCCACCCCTAATTTGCATATGCAAAATAGGATTCGGTTCGGTATTCGGCTGAATCTTTCACAAAGCATTCAGGGGTTCGGCCGAATCCAAAATAGCGGATTTGGTGCATCCCTAGCCAGAACAGCCCGAAATCTTACAGATGTATTTGCAAAGCTGGTTATAAGGGAGAAGGAAAAGAGTGTGGAGGTGAGACGAGACCAGGGCTGCGATTGCTCTTTGTTTGTTCTACTAAATCTTTGTAAATAGCGGAATTCCTCAAACCATTTATTCACATTTACAGCTGCTGTTTGCTGGCTGGAGCCCCCCTGCTGCTCCGGCTAATTGTCTTGTGGATACTTGCCACTCATCTCTACTGCAGTAGCCACTGGCTTGTACTTGCCTCAATCCCCCAGCCACTCATTGGTGCCCCCCTGGCCTTCCATTGAGTTCTCCCCTAATTCTTTGTTACATTCTCTCTCTTCTTTAATCCCTAAACCCCATTTTCTTTTTACCCCTAGAGCTTCAGTCTTATTCCCACTGCTCCTTTACCTCTTGTTCCCAAATGGAAACTGATACTGCTGCTTTTCCCCCAGAGATATACTGTATATATATATATGTATTTATATGTATTTATATGTATTTATATTAGGGATGCACCGAATCCAGGATTCGGTTCGGGATTCGGCCAGGATTCGGCCTTTTTCAGCAGGATTCGGCCAAATCCTTCTGCCCAGCCGAACTGAATCAGAATCCTAATTTGTATATGCAAATTAGGGGCGGGAGGGAAATTGCATGACTTTTTGTCAGAAAACAAGGAAGTAAAAAATGTTTTCCCCCTTACCACCCCTAATTTGCATATGCAAATTAGGGTTCGGATTTGGTTCGGTATTCGGCCGAATCTTTCACGAAGGATTCGGGGGTTCGGCCGAATCCAAAAAAGTGGATTCGGTGCATCCCTAATATATATATATATGTATTTATATGTATTTATATGTGTTTATATGTATTTATATGTATTTATATGTGTTTATATATATTTATATGTATTTATATGTATATATATATTTATATGTATTTATATGTATTTATATGTATTTATATGTATTTATATGTGTTTATATGTGTTTATATATATTTATATATATTTATATGTATTTATATGTATTTATATGTGTTTATATGTGTTTATATATATTTATATGTATTTATATGTATTTATATGTGTTTATATGTGTTTATATATATTTATATGTATTTATATGTATTTGTATGTGTTTATATATATTTATATGTATTTATATGTGTTTATATATATTTATATATATTTATATGTATTTATATGTATTTATATGTGTTTATATGTGTTTATATATATTTATATGTATTTATATGTATTTGTATGTGTTTATATGTATTTATATGTATTTATATGTGTTTATATATATTTATATGTATTTATATGTATTTATATGTATTTATATGTATTTATATGTATTTACATGTATTTATATGTATTTATATGTGTTTATATGTATTTATATGTATTTATATGTGTTTATATATATTTATATGTATTTATATGTGTTTATATGTATTTATATGTATTTATATGTATTTATATGTGTTTATATGTATTTATATGTATTTATATGTGTTTATATAAATTTATATGTATTTATATGTATTTATATGTGTTTATATGTATTTATATGTATTTATATGTATTTATATGTGTTTATATGTATTTATATGTATTTATATGTATTTATATGTATTTATATGTATTTATATGTATTTATATGTGTTTATATGTATTTATATGTATTTATATGTGTTTATATAAATTTATATGTATTTATATGTATTTATATGTGTTTATATGTATTTGTATGTATTTGTATTTATTTGTATTTATATGTATTTATATGTATTTATATGTACAGGGAGAGGTGACAGTCGGAGATGACAGATATGTGTCTATATTCAAATTAGAAAGCAGGTGCAGAATCAAGTTCTAGACTCCTGCGAAAAATTAGTCGAATTTCAACACGCGTCCGAAAAGTATGTCCATTGACTTTAACGCCGTCGTCAAAATTGACACCATCAGCAGGCACTAATTCTTAAGTTTCGCTCATTTTTTGCCGTTTCGCGGGAAATATGCAAATTTTTTGGCGAAACGGGAGAGATTTACCCGTCACTAGTAACGGGAATTCGGATGGCGTGTGGCTAGTAGATTCCGTTATCCGGAAGACCCCAGGTCCCATACCAATTAGTAATTGCAGTATTTGTTTATCCCTTTATGTTCTGTGGTTCTCCAGATCTTCTCCAGCTGGCTTCTGCGAGTTGGTTTCAGGAGTCAGAACCAGCAGTGTAGTGAACAGAACCAGACTGTATAAGGGCCCTTACTCACGGGCGTTTGAAGGTGCGCTCCCCTGCGTTCCAGTTTTATGCGTTCAGCCGCAGGGGAGCGCAGGAGTAGACGCGATTAATTCCTTTCAATGGGGCTGTATTCGCACAGAGACATGTAAGCGCCAAACGCAGGTTGTGACGCAGCACGTTGCATTTTTCCTGCGTTCGGCGCTTACATGTGTCTACTCCTGCTGCGTGAGTAAGGGCCCTTAGTGCAGCTTTTTAGAAACAATTGCATTTTATAAATAACTATAAACCATCCACAAAGTCATGGAACAATATTGGAACATTTTCTGTCATTGAAAGTTGACGGGTGGCCACCCAAATGCTGTGTCCCATGTCAATAAAACTGCCAAAACAGCATCAAAACCGCCCATTAACTTTAATGCCAAGTTTTGCAAAGTTTTGGCCATTTTTTGCCATTTTTGGAAATTATTATGTGCATATATGATATGGGGGTGACAGAGGAAAGATGGGGGGCTGTGCCTATATATTATACACTTACATTATGTGCATATATGATATGGGGGTGACAGGGGAAAGATGGGGGGCTGTGCCTATATATTATACACTTACATTATGTGCATATATGATATGGGGGTGACAGAGGAAAGATGGGGGGCTGTGCCTATATATTATACACCTACATTATGTGCATATATGATATGGGGGTGACAGGGGAAAGATGGGGGGCTGTGCCTATATATTATACACTTACATTATGTGCATATATGATATGGGGGTGACAGAGGAAAGATGGGGGGCTGTGCCTATATATTATACACTTACATTATGTGCATATATGATATGGGGGTGACAGAGGAAAGATGGGGGGCTGTGCCTATATATTATACACTTACATTATGTGCATATATGATATGGGGGTGACAGAGGAAAGATGGGGGGCTGTGCCTATATATTATACACTTACATTATGTGCATATATGATATGGGGGTGACAGAGGAAAGATGGGGGTATATCTGTGCCTATATATTATACACTTACATTATGTGCATATATGATATGGGGGTGACAAGGGAAAGATGGGGGGCTGTACCTATATATTATACACTTACATTATGTGCATATATGATATGGGGGTGACAGGGGAAAGATGGGGGGCTGTGCCTATATATTATACACTTACATTATGTGCATATATGATATGGGGGTGACAGAGGAAAGATGGGGGGCTGTGCCTATATATTATACACCTACATTATGTGCATATATGATATGGGGGTGACAGGGGAAAGATGGGGGGCTGTGCCTATATATTATACACTTACATTATGTGCATATATGATATGGGGGTGACAGAGGAAAGATGGGGGGCTGTGCCTATATATTATACACTTACATTATGTGCATATATGATATGGGGGTGACAGAGGAAAGATGGGGGGCTGTGCCTATATATTATACACTTACATTATGTGCATATATGATATGGGGGTGACAGAGGAAAGATGGGGGGCTGTGCCTATATATTATACACTTACATTATGTGCATATATGATATGGGGGTGACAGAGGAAAGATGGGGGGCTGTGCCTATATATTATACACTTACATTATGTGCATATATGATATGGGGTGACAGAGGAGAGATGGGGGGCTGTGCCTATATATTATACACTTACATTATGTGCATATATGATATGGGGGTGACAGAGGAAAGATGGGGGGCTGTGCCTATATATTATACAGTTATAGTTGCTGTTTACTTTATTTTCAGATGATATACATAATTATTTAGCATTATACTAATCATATATTGCCCTGCAATGTTACTTAGGGGGTAAAAATGCAATTTAAAGAAAAACTAGCAGAAAATACGCACAGAGATCAAAGCGGGAGAGAAGATTTGGAACATATTGGTACAGGTGGACTGTTGGCTCTCAGAATGGCTGGTTAATAAAGGGTTAAATCTCGGCCATTGTCTGACTGGGCCTTTCTTGTTGATTCAGCGGCTGCTTCTTACACAGAAATGGAGACTCTCAAACTATAGGGAAGAAAAGACCTTTGAAGTCAGACTGTCCTCACAGCATCAAATGTAACCGAGTGTTCCCCTTAGTAACCGATCAGTTTGTTCATCTGTAAGAGGTGAATATCTGAATCTAAATCTGTCTTTATATTCACTATAACTTATTGTGTGCCCAGAACATTCCTTCTCTGTATATTTGTATTTATACATATGGGAGGAGGAGGTGCCATATTGATTCCCTTAGACAGTACAGTATGAGGGTATAGCTTATTGTGTGCCCAGAACATTCCTTCTCTGTATATTTGTATTTATACATATGGGAGGAGGAGGTGCCATATTGATTCCCTTAGACAGTACAGTATGAGGGTATAGCTTATTGTGTGCCCAGAACATTCCTTCTCTGTATATTTGTATTTATAGATATAGCACCGCTAAAGTGCCCTCAGTTCTTCTTGCTTAAACCCTATAGGTGCTTCCTATTCCTTGTAGGCTATTGCGAGCTCAGCTTGTTCTGATGATTAGTATCAATGGGCGCCATCTTGTGGTCAATAGTTTATTTCCCCCCCCCCCCCCAAATATCCTTTTCCATATCCTGATGTAACAAGTGGAGCAGGGATTTGGCCACACACTATAAGATCCACTCATTGGGGGATAGGTGATAACAATGTTAATGGGCGCCGACGGGTTGTAGATCCGATGTGGTCCATAAAGGATAAGTAAACCTTAAAAATAAGTGAATGTAAAACTGATAATGAGGCTATTCTAAGCACTTTTGCAATGTACAATCATTATTTATTTTGTTATGATTCCAAGATATTAAGGGATACATGTGCTGTTAATATGAATGAATTGTGTTACAACATCGCCACCTGCTGGTCAGTTTCCCACCAGTCTGACCAGCAAGTAGTCAAGGAAGTTGTCAGGAGAAAGAAAGAGGCTGATGTTCTTCTGCTTAGGAAAGATGTGAGAAAGGTTTATAATTTTATTCCTAAGCAGAAGAACATCAGAGCAGTCTTTTTCTTTCACAGAGCTCATTATCACAAGCCCCATGAGGTCTCAGTGAGGAATGGGACCTCCATTGCTATTTATAAACAATGTTTCTTTATAATATTTTAAGGGGCAGATTTATCAAAGGTCGCAATGAATTCAAAAATTCAAATTTGAAAAATTACAATTTCGAGCTAATTTTTGTGTACTTCAACTAGGGAATAGTTTGAAAAATTCGAAATTTATCATGTACCGCCTCTTTTATAATTCGACTTCGACCATTCGCCACCGAAAACCTGCCGAATTGCTGTGTTAGCCTATGGGGGAACTCCTAGAACCTATTTGGAGTCAATTGGTGGAGTTTGAAAAATGTAATGTTTTTTTAAGGGAAAAACGTCAAATCCGCTATTACTTTGATCTGTACGATTCAAATTCAATCGAAAACAGACTTATTCGGGCAAAAAATAAAAAACTTTGAAAAACAATTTTTTTCTTCATTTTTTTGTCCAAAATAGTCGGATTTTCGGGCTAATTCCAGCGCAGTGCAGGGAGTTATTTTTCAAAATCAGAAAATATCTCGTTCTTTTGTGAAATCTACTCTGACCAAATCCCCTTATTTATCAATTCATATTGTCGAAAAATTCCAGCAAGGGAAAAAACTTGAAAAACTCGTGAAAAACGTATGAATAATTAGAATTCTATTAATTGTTTGGATTTCCCATCCAAAATTCATCATGTACTGCCTCTTTCTTAGAATAATTACAATCCTTTTAATTTTTTGGAATTCCCATCCAAAAACTCAGATTTTTTCATATTTTGCCCAAAAACCACAAAACCTTCGGATTATTGCACAGAACCCAGTTCAGATCAGGATATCTTCGGGACTTCGCCCATTCACGATTTGCTCAATTTTTTTTCAGATTTTTGTCCGAAATAGTCAGATTTTCAGGCTAATTCCAGCGCAGACCACAGAAATTTCCAAACGGGATAGGGACCTCTCTCACTGACTTATATTTAACCCCGGCAGGTCTGAGACGATGGATTTCGGATTCTGTCTTTTTCCATCCTCAGGGTAAAATAAATCTCCAAAAAGGAAACCCAAAACATATTAGTTTTGCCCCAAAAAGCCCAACCCTTAGAGGGTTATTTTTCAAAATCCGAAAATATCTCATTCTTTTCTGAAATCTACTCTGACCAAATCCACACGGGTTATTTCCCCTTATTTATCATTTCATTTTGCCAATAAATTCCAGCACAGGAAAAAAACTCGTGAAAAAATTAGAATTGTATGAATTTTTTGGATTTTCCATCCAAAATCTCAGATTTTTTTGTATTTTGCCCAAAAACCACAAAATCTTTCAATTCACGATTCGCTCAATTTTTTTCAGATTTTTGTCAGAAATAGTCAAATTTTCGATCCAATTCCAGCACAGACCACAGAAACTTCCAAATAGGATAGGGACCTCTCTCACTGACTTATAAACAACCTCGGCAGGTCTGAGACGGTGGATTTTTGAATTCTGGCTTTTTCCGGGGGTATAATAAATCTCCAAAAAGGAAACCCCGAAAAATACGAGTTTTGCCCCAAAAAGCCTGACCCTTAGGGGGTTTTTATTTCAAAATCAGAAAATATCTCATTATTTTCTGAAATCATATCTCCCAACTGTCCTGATTTTAGAGGGACAGTCTCACTTTTGACAACTCAACCTGCAGTCCCTTGTTTGTACTGGAAAGTCCCGATTTTCTCTGCACTGAACAGACAGAAAAAGTTTCTAACTAGAACAGCCACAGCTGCAGATAAGATAATTTTGTTACAATTTTGAGATAAGCAAATAAGTAATTGTAACAATTTATATAAGGAGGTCCCTTGGGAAAAGTTAGACTTACAATTTAAAGGGCAATTCACCTTCATTAGCAAAACTGTAATAACTGAAAAAAACACCGAAATGTGTTCAAACTTTCATAACCTGCCAAATTTAGTAAAATAAATAAATTTAATTAGGGGATGTGGCCACAAAAATGGCACATTGCGCACAGCAACTTTTTTGTCCCTCTTTTAATTTCCAAAATGTTGGGAGCTATGAATCTAATCCGACCAAATGCCCACGGGTTATTTCCCCTTGTTTAGCAATTCGTTTTGCCAAAAAATTTCAGCGCAGGAAAAAAACTTGAAGAAATTGTGAAAAATGAAAAATTAGAATCGTATTAATTTTTTGGATTTTCTGTCCAAAAACTCAGTTTTTTTCGTTTTTTTGCCGAAAATCTTCCGATTATTGCACAAAACCCAGCACAGATCAGGATATCTTCTGGACTTCGCCCATTAACTTATATACAACCACGGCAGGTTTGAGATGCCGAATTTTCAGACTTTAATAAATCTCGAAAAATTTGAGGTTTTTTTTTACACTAAAAATTCGGATTTTTTAGTTAAAAAAAACTAGAATTTTCCACGTTTTTGGCATTCGGAGTTTAATAAATAACTCACAAAGTGACAGCTGACTTTTCACGGGCAGAATGTGGAAGCCACGCTAGCGTTCGGGTGGCCATTTTTATTTGGTGAAAAGTGCCGGCCCGGCTTCTTGCACAAGACTTTAGGCAGACTTTATAGATTTTATAGGAACGTAAGTAGTTTAAAGCCACGGCTGAAAAAATCTGGATCTAATAACGTGGGCCCAGTCACTCCCCGTTGTGCGGTTTACAAACCACATGTTTCTGCAGAAGGTCATGGGGACGGATCCTGCCGACCCCCAATTTTCGTCAAATTATCGCGCAAAGGCTACATGTGAAAATGCTGTTTTGCAGTGCACGAACCCTTAGAAAAACATTAAATGTAATTATTTTCGAATAAAGAGCTTCCTCGACAAATGCAGCTGATGTAGAAAAGCGCAGATAAAATATTACCTGTATAAACCCAGCGACTTGGTGTGGAACGACGTGTACGACTTGCTCTTTATTCACGACCCACTGGTGAGAAATAGAATGTGATGAATTTATTAGTACTGCCCAACATTACACAGGCGTGTGATTTATACTCATAATATGTATGTCACCAGCATCAATGCATACGGTAAGCGTGTTAACACTGTAACCTCCAGACGCTTAACCCCTCACTAGCGCATAGCACCCAATATTTTGGGGAAAAAAAAGAGGGAACCCCCTAAAAATTGCCAGGTTATGAAAGTTTGAACAGATTTCTGTGTTTTTCCCCCCAATTATTACAGTTTTGCTAATGAAGGTGAATTGCCCTTTAAGCTTCCTTATCTAAATTGTTTATTTGCTTATCTCAAAATTGTTACAAAGTGTCTTAGTTGCACCTGGTGGCTTTTCTGGGCTCTCTGCCAAAAGCCAATTAAGTTAGAAACTTTGTTTCTTTTTCTGGTTATTCGGTGCAGAGAAAGTCGGGACTTTTCAGTACAAATGCAAAACGGGACTGTCCCTCTTAAAATGGGACAGTTGGGAGGTATGCTAGTGGGAGGGAGCCATATCCACTCCTCCCTGGCCCCCTGGCACGTCTGCAAGGTGTGGTGGGCCCTAAGGCAGCAAGGTGGGCCCCAGGTTTTCCCCATCCAACGGTGGAACATTAACAAAGAAATGTACAGGGTCCCATATAACTCACCAGTGATCCCCAACCAGAGCCTCTGGTACAACATGTTGCTGACCAACCCCTTGAAAGTTGCTCATCCAGGAGTCCCCAAAATTTTTTTCACCCACATTGAAATGTAAAAAAGTGTTGGAGAGCAACTGAAGCAATCGAAAAGTTGCCAAATAAGGGCTGTGGTTGATTATTTGTAGGGATGCACCCGAATCCTTTGTGAAAGATTCGGCCGAATACCGAACCGAATCCGAACCCTAATTTGCATATGCAAATTAGGGGTGGTAAGGGGAAAACATTTTTTACTTCCTTGTTTTCTGACAAAAAGTCATGCAATTTCCCTCCCGCCCCTAATTTGCATATGCAAATTAGGATTCGGTTCGGCCGGGCAGAAGGATTCGGCTGAATCCGAATCCTGCTGAAAAAGGCCGAATCCTGGCCGAATCCCGAACCGAATCCTGGATTCGGTGCATCCCTAATTATTTGCTTCTTTTCTTCTGACTCTTTCCAGCTTTCGAATGGGTGTCGCTGACCCCATCTAGAAAAACAAATGCTCGGTAAGGCTACAAAGGTATTGTTTTTGCTACTTTTTATTACTCCTCTTTCTATTCAGGCCTCTCCTGATCATATTCCAGTCTCTTATTCAAATCAATGCATGGTTACTAGGGGAATTTGGACCCTAGCAACCAGATTAGGGCTGAAATTACACACTGGAGAGCTGCTGAATAAAAAGCTAAATAAGTCAAAAACCCCAAATAATAAAAAATGAATTGCAAATTGTCTCAGAATATCCCTCTCTACGTGAGTTTAAAGGTGAGCAACCCCATTAAATGCAAATTACAGGTGCTAATTAGTGATGGGCGAATAAATTCGCCTGGCAAGAATTCGCAGTGAATAAATTTGCGAAATTCACCGGCATCAATTTTCCGATTTTCAGGATTTTTTTCGGTAATAATGTCAGATTTTCAAGATTTTTTTGAGAAAACCTTCAAATTTCAAGATTTTTGAGTGAAATCCTTCAAATTTCACGATTTTGTTTTAGTGAAAATCGTCGAATTTCAAGATTTTTGAGGGAAAACGTCCGAATTTTACGTTTTTTCAGTTTTTTCGGGAACTTTCCTAATTTTTCGCCGTTTTTTTCGAATTTTCTGGGGAAATTCGAGAATTTTTCTGCAAACCAAAAACGAGACAAATTCGCCCATCACTAGTGCTGACATGTTTCTCCCTGAATGTGTAGGAAAATGATATATTGATGTATATAAGAAGTTATGACCTACAATTATTTTTAAAATAAGAACAATAGTAAGATCGGCAGATTCAGGCTTGGGTTACCATAATGAGCGGCACATTCTCAACCCTAATATTCCCAACATACGTTTCCAATTGAAACATTTTCCTTTATTCGTCTGACAGTGCCGAAAAATATACAGCCGATCCCGACTCTGACAACTGAATCTTTCTCTTGGCAGGAAGGAGGAATTTCTTTCTCTTACATAAATATTGTAGAAATCCATTGCGTAAACAAGTTGGGTTACTCATATCACTGATTGCAGGGGCAGAAAGAGAAGAAATCCAGGCTTTCTCTTGCAACTTGCTTCCCAATAAATGTCACTGGGTGTTTTTAAATAAAAAAAAGGGCGTCTAAATAAATATTTGCCAAAAGGTTCGGACTTTTAATTAACTTTTAGCATGTTATAGAATGGCTAATCTTAAGCAACTTTTCAAGTGGTCTTCATTATTTTGTCGTTTTTGGATGACTTTTTCTGATTCTTCCCAGCTTTTCAAACGGGGGGTCACTGACCCCATCCCCATAAATGTTTTATTTTGGTAAATAAAGAGATTACTAGAGCTACATGGTACGTGCAGCCGGCACCAGCAGTAAAGAGGAAAGTGAGGGGAATGCGTTTAGAATCATATTTGCTTTGCAAAATTTAATGATTGGGTTTTCTAAGCTGCGATTCTTCTTGCGTCTCTAAAGGTGGCCATATAGATGCAAAGATTTGGCAATTACTTTTATTGTTTATTTTGTTTTGATTCCAAGATATTAAGGGATACATGTGCTGTTAATATGAATGAATTTTGTTACAACAGCGCCACCTGCTGGTCATTTTCCCACCAGTCTGACCAGCAAGTAGTCAAGGAAGTTGTCAGGAGAAAGAAAGAGGCTGATGTTCTTCTGCTTAGGAATAGAATTAGAAACCTTTCTCACATCTTTCCTAAGCAGAAGGACATCAGTCTCTTTCTTTCTCCTGACAACTTCCTTGACTACTTGCTGGTCAGACTGGTGGGAAACTGACCAGCAGGTGGCGATGTTGTAACAAAATTCATTCATATTAACAGTACATGTATCCCTTAATATTAAAAATGAATAAATAATGAATGTAAATGACAAAAGTTCTAAGAATAGCCCCTCATCAGTTTTACAGTCACTTATTTTAAAGGTTTACTTACCCTTTAAGAGTATGTATTTCTCCTAATTTCTTGGAGTCTTAAAAAAAAAAAAATGTAAATGGCAAATTTTACATTCATCAATTTTACATTCACTTGTTTCACTAAAGTTTTATTTATCCTTTAACGCTCACAGAGACCGAGACTGATGGGCAGCATATTATAAGGAGGCCCTCTCCTCATTTCAATGCTGGAATTCTTGGAAAGTCCATTTTAATGGAATACTCATGAGTCTTAAACGTAACTAGTGGGGTTAAGCCCTACTGGTCAGGAGCTGGTGCAACTCTAATGTAACAGTGGGAGGAAAACAGCCCAAGAGCAGGAAGTAGAACAAAATCCAGACTTGGATTGAAACTACTGTAGGCCGTTTGCAAGTTATGTTGAGATGTTCTGTTGAAGATGATGGGCTAGCTAGAGTTTAACCAAACTCAAATGAAAACAAAATAAATGCAAACCTCATCTAATCTAACTCCCTACCTGAAATGTGTCTTTTGCTCATTAATTTTTAACCTGGTCTGTGTAAGTTGTAGCTAATGTCCTGTCCAGTAGAGGGTGCCCTAATTCCATCACTTATTGATGCTGATTCTTTCCTAATGTGGATATAGAAAACTTGAGATTTCCATATCCACTATGAAAGGAATCAGCATAAATAAGACTGATGGAAGTAGAGCACCCTCTACTGGACAGGACATTAGCTACAACTACAAACAACCGTACAACACAACAGCTACAAGGTTTACTATTCCTGTGGAACGACCATAGAAGTAGACCTGAAGAAGAACTGATTCAAGAATCAGAACTAGAGAGTGACAAAACCAATATTGCTGGAATTTAATTAACATTTATTGGAAAGTTGCTCAGAATTACTTTCTCATAATGCAAAAAGCAATGCGGGCACATTGGGGAGAGATCACTAATTTGGCGAAACGAGCGGATCTCTCTGTGTATGGCCACCTTAAGCATGATGTAGATGTAGATTTTTTTATTATTTGTGTTTTTTGAGTCATTTCTTGCTTTTTATTCAGCAGCTCTCCAGGTTGCAATTTCAGCCGTCTGGTTACTAGGGTCCAAATTACCCTAGCAACCATGCACTGATTTGAACAAGACACTGGAATATGAATAGGAAAGGCCTGAATAGAAAGATGATTAACACAATTCATTCATATTAACAGCACATGTATCCCTTAATATCTTGGAATTAAAAATTAATAAATAATGAATGTAAATTACAAAAGTGCTTAGAATAGCCCCCTCATCAATTTAACAGTCACTTATTTTTAAGGTTTGCTTGCCCTTTAAAGGATGAGTTAATCTTTAAAATAAGTGAATGTAAAACTGATGAGGGGACTATTTTGTAATGTACATTCATTATTTATTTTGTTTTTATTCCAAGATATTAAGGGATACATGTACTGTTAATATAAATGAATTGTGTTCCAACAGCGCCACCTGCTGGTCAGTTTCCCACCAGTCTGACCAGCAAGTAGTCAAGGAAGTTGTCAGGAGAAAGAAAGAGGCTGATGTTCTTCTGCTTAGGAAAGATGTGAGAAAGGTTTCTAATTTTATTCCTAAGCAGAAGAACATCAGCCTCTTTCTTTCTCCTGACCTTGACTACTTGCTGGTCAGACTGGTGGGAAAATGACCAGCAGGTGGCGCTGTTGTAACAAAATTCATTCATATTCACAGTACATGTCTCCCTTAATATCTTGGAATCAAAACAAAATAAATAATGAATGTACATTGCAAAAGTGCTTAGAATAGACCCCTCATCAGTTTTACATTCACTTATTTTAAAGGTTAACTTATCCTTTAAAACTTGGCTCATTAGTTGTTTGGTAACTGAAGCCCTGCCTGGTCTTGTTCAGAGAGAGAATCAGAAACATCTGTTCTTGAATATGGAAATGATCTGATGGATGTGACATGTGCGTTTGGAGAGTGTACAGTGAGATGTTTATTCCAAGAGAACATAATTAAAAAGCAATCAATTAAAGATCTGGTAGGAAAGATTATTATAAGGGAGGGTTGACCAAAGGCCATTACTGAGCGCGGAACACTTCACGGTCTTTCTTCAAACACATGGGAATTTGGGTTCATGGGATGTCAGTTCTGTTTATATTATGTAAATCGCCTGAAACAAAACGGGGCTCAGGAGAAGAAACACTTTGCATGTAAATGGGAGAGACACGGAATGATCTCTGGGCTCAGATCTACGGCAGAGAATGTTCCACACGGGGATAAGAAAATGATTGTTTTCCGGGACAGTCCTAAGTAGTGATGGGCGGATAAATTCACCAGGCGCGAATTCTCTGGGAATTTCCACATTTCGCAGATGGCGAATAAATTTCGTGAAACTCGCCAGTGTCAAAAAAAAAAATGTCCGCTCCTCCAAAAACTTGCTTGCACCAAAACCGCCAAGCGTCAACACTATTCAGACGCCCATTGACTTTAACACCCGTGTCAAAATTCGCGTTTCGCAAATTTTCCAGGTGTTTTGCAAATTTCACGGGAAATTTGTGAATTTTTCGGGGGAAACGGGAGAAATTCGCCCATCACTTGTCCTAAGTTTTGGCTCTTCACTTATTTTACAGAGCAAAGGACTGGCACAAAGTGGGATATTCTTGCCCGTTTTCATCGACCTTCACCCCTCAGTCTGTACCCCAACATTCAAGGACTATATACATCTATTCCTTGAGCTTGGGGGGCACAGTGTGGTTATCTAACAATGACATACAGCAAATGTGTTTTCTAATGGAACAGCCAAACTATTTGCTAGAAAATATATACCAGATCCCTCCATTTCAATATTATAACTATATGTTCAGCCCCTGTCCCCCAAAATAAGGATCTATCATAGGCCTTGCTGTCCAGTTTCCCAAACCCATTACCGTATATACTCGAGTATAAGCCGAGATTTTCAGCCCCCAAAATATGCTGAAAAACTCTACCTCGGCTTATACTCGGGTCAAGCGCAAAAACGGTCGCCGGCGTCTAAGAATAGTCGCCGGCGTCCAAGAATAGTCTCCAAGAATATTCACCGGTGTCCAAGAATGGTCGCCAGCATCCAAAAACGAGATGCCGGCACCTCCAATGGGAGCAGAAACCCTAAATTTTTTGATTGAAACTTACCAGAAGCTGCTGCATTTCTTACCCTCGGCTTATACTCGAGTCAATAAGCTTTCCCAGTTTTTGGAGGTAAAATTAGGTACCTCGGCTTATACTCGGGACGGCTTATACTCGAGTATATACGGTAGTTTCCTGAGCTCCTGGGTAGGGATGCACAGAATTCACTATTTTAGGATTCGGCCCAATCCTCATTCCTTTATGAAAGATTCAGCCGATTACCGGACCAGATCCGAACCCTAATTTGCATATGTAAACTAGGGAAATATGGAGGAAAGAATAGGGTCGGACTGTAGTGATGCAGTGGGTCGGGTTCCCATGGGCAAAAAGCGGACACGCTGAGGAATGAAGGGAGGATTTCCAGATGTGGGTATAGCCGTGGGTCTCATCTAAATTTCTTATCTTATGTAATATTTTCTATCTTTTACTCAAAACTTGTTTCTGTCCCTGCCCACTTTTGATGACGTCACTTCCGGTTTGCATCACCCGCAACTGCCTTACCTGCAACCCGACCCGCAAACCCTTCCTGTCTGATGTGGTTGGCGGGTTGCAGGTTGGGTTGCAGGTAAGGCAGTTGTGGGTCGCGTAGCAGATCAAAGTGAGTAAATATTCAGGTTGCGGTTCGGGTCGCAGGCTGCGGGTTTGGTGAGGGTCTTAGAAATTTGTTCCACGCAGAACTCAACCGCCCGCCACCTGCCATCCCACCACCCTCGCCCCTGCCCCCATCGATTATAGACCAATGACGTCACAAACTGGGCGTCCGCCCACAACCTGGAAAGGAGCGTGTGAGGTCGGACTGAACCCGCAGGTCCCGTGGGTATAGCGTCGGCCCACACATCACTATCAGACTGGACCGACGGCACACGGGGAAAAAACCTGGTGGGTGCATTAAAAGGTACGTGGAGGGGGATTGTGGATGAAATGGGGGAGCTGGAGGTGGGTTGTTTGCTTGATGAGAAGTGACGTGATTTTTTGGATTCAGTTCGGCCAGGCACTTGGATTCTGCCAAATCCGAGTCCTGCTGAATAAAGCCGAATCTTGGCCGATTCCTGGATTTGGTGCATCCGTACTCCTGATCCATGAATGGGAATCTTCAGGCGGTGAGTTAGCTGTTGTGGTCTAAATTGAGTCGGACGATCCTACTGCTTTTAGTGGGAAGCTTCATATTCTCTTAAAGGGAAACTGTAAAGTGAAAAAAAATTTTTTTTTTTCAAAACCCATCAGTTAATAGCGCTGCTCCAGCAGAATTCTGCACTGAAATCCATTTCTCAAAAGAGCAAACAGTTTTCTTAATATTCAATTTTGAAATCTGACATGGGGCTAGACATATTGTCAGTTTCCCAGCTGCCCCCAGTCATGTGACTTGTGCTCTGATAAACTTCAGTCTCTCTTTACTGCTGTACTGCAAGTTGGGAGTCATATCACCCCCCCAGCAGCCAAACAACAGAACAATGGGAAGATAACCAGATAGCAGCTCCCTAACACAAGATAACAACTGCCTGGTAGATCTAAGAACAGAGCTCAATAGTAAAATCCAGGTCTCACTGTGGCACATTCAGTTACATTGAGTAGGAGAAACAACAGCCTGCCAGAAAGCAGTTCCATCCTAAAGTGCTGGCTCTTTCTGAAATCACATGACCAGGCAAAATGAGCTGAGATGCACCTACACACCAATATTATAACTAAATACACTTGCTGGTTCAGGAATGACATTTTATATTGTACAGTGAATTATTTGCAGTGTCATTTAGAAATAAAACGAATAAAAATCAATACAGATGAGCATAACAATTACAGGGATATCACTAAGATACGAAAGCACATACATTGCCCCTGGGTACAAATGATACATTACATAGCAGGGTCTTCTTTTGTTGGTTTTTAAATATTGAATAAAGGACTTTTAGTGCAACAATGAAGGAGAAACATGGGTTATGACTGTAAATGGCTTTTGGGTATGTGGGACAGACAGATCATGAGAAAAAAACAAGTTAAAAGTGAATTGAACAGGAGAGCAAAACATCCAATGAATTGAGCACAATATTAGTAAATGGGAGATTTTGTTAGTTTCTGGCTGTAACACGACAATCTCACTAGATGGCAGCAAAGGGTAATACATCGTTACACAAGGAATGTGACATTATCAGTGTATAAGTACATTTAAAGGAGAAGTAAACCTTTAAAATAAGTGAATGTAAAACTGATGAGGGGGCTATTCTAAGCACTTTTGTAATTTACATTCAGTATATATTTTTTTTAAATGATATTAAAGGATCCATGTACTCTTAAAGGATAAGTAAACCTTAAAAATAAGTCATTATTTATTCTTTTTCAATTCCAAGATATTAAGGGATACATGTGCTGTTAATATGAATGAATTTTGTTACAACAGTTTCCCACCAGTCTGACCAGCAAGTAGTCAAGGAAGTTGTCAGGAGAAAGAAAGAGGCTGATGTTCTTCTGCTTAGGAATAAAATTAGAAACTTTTTCTCCCGGTGACTTTAACGCCAGCGGCAAAACTGACGCGGACATAAATTTTTCATACATTTTTCGCCATTTTGTGAATTTCGTAACAAAACAGGAGAAATTCGCCCATCGCTATTAATGGCATATGTTAGGGTCATTTTACATTCAGATTCATAAAGAGAGATTAGATGTAACGGTTTCTCCCATTATTTGAATATATGCGGCAGAATCACGCAGCGCCAGATAATCGCACACAATCCTGCGGTTCTAAAGAACGTGATTTGAGCTTTATAAATAAACAGTAATACGGCGAGAGGTTTGGTGGCCGCTTCTGAAGTCCCGTTTTGTTCACCTTGTTACAACGAGAACATAATGAGGCTTTATAAATAAACGTTAATAATAATATTAACCCCTGCTGGGCTTGGAGCGCAATACAGACCCCTGCTGAAGGGAAGATAGAGGAGAAGAAGAAGAAGAAGAAGGAGACTTGTCCTGGATATTGAAGCCTCTGTGGGAGAATTCCAGTGAAGAGACATGTTTGGGAAATTAGGGAAAATTAGGGAAATTTTTATGCATAATCCAAAGCCTCATGGTCTGTTTTTTTTAAAAATGTGCTCTTACCCTTTTTTTTTTTTTAATTATAAGAACATTTTCTCTATCACCCAACAGAACTATTATTGCACCAAACAAAGATTTATTGCTGCAGTTTGTGAAAACCCAAGGCAGAGGCACTAGGGCTTTTAATTTTCAACGAATTCGAAATTTTAAAGGACAAGTAAACGTTAAAAATAAGTGAATGTAAAATTGATGAGGGGGCTATTCTAAGCACTTTTGCAATATACATTCATTATTTATTCTTTTTCAATTCCAAGATATTAAGGGATACATGTGCTGTTAAAATGAATGAATTTTGTTACAACAGCGCCACCTGCTGGTCAGTTTCCCACCAGTCTGACCAGCAAGTAGTCAAGGAAGTTGTCAGGAGAAAGAAAGAGGCTGATGTTCTTCTGCTTAGGAAAGATGTGAGAAAGGTTTCTAATTTTATTCCTAAGCAGAAGAACATCAGCCTCTTTCTTTCTCCTGACAACTTCCTTGACTACTTGCTGGTCAGACTGGTGGGAAACTGACCAGCAGGTGGCGATGTTGTAACAAAATTCATTCATATTAACAGCACATGTATCCCTTAATATCCTGGAATAAAAACAAAATAAATAATGAATGTAAATGATAGCCCCCTCATCGATTTTACATTCACTTATTTTTAAGGTTTACTTATCCTTTCATGGAATCTTAAAGGGGTGGTTCACCTGTGAGTTAACTTTTAGTATGTTATAGCACGGCCAATTCTAAGCAACTTTTCAATTGGCCTTCATTATTTCTTTTTAATAGTTTTTAAACATTTTTGCCTTTATCTTCTGACTCCTGCCAGCTTTCACATGGGGGTCACTGACCCCATCTAAAAACAAATGCGCTGTAAGGCTACACATTAAGAGGCAGATTTATCAAGGGTCAAACTGAAAATTCAAAGTAAAAAAATCTTTTTGTGTACTTCAACTATGGAATAGGCCACAATTCGATTCAAATTTGAAAAAAATGAGAATATCGAAATTTATCATGTACTGTCTCTTTAAAACTTCGACTTTGACCATTCACCATTGATAACCTGCTAAATTGCTGTTTTAACCTATGTGGGACCTCCTAGAAACTAATTGGAGTCATTTGTTGGACTTTGAAAAACCAAAGTTTTTTGGGGCAAATACTTTGATTCGAATTCGATCGAATGTGCTAAAACTTTAATTCGATACGATATTCACCCGCAGAAAGAAACTTTGATTGTTTTTTAATAAATTTCGGTTGGTCTTTTATTATTTGAATTTCGAGGTTCAAAAAAACTCCAATTACTTCAAAATTCGACCCTTGATAACTCTGCCCCTTATTGTTATTGCTCATTTTTGTTACTTAGCCTCTCCAATTCATATTCCAGTCTCTTATTCAAATCAATGCATGGTTGCTATGGGAATTTGGACCCTAGCAACCAGAGTGTTGAAATTGCAAACTGGAGAGCTAAAAAAAGCTAAAATACTCAAAAAACACAAATAGTAAAAAAAGAAGACCAATTGCAAATTGTCTTCGACTATCCCTCTCTACATCATACTAACAGTTAGTTTAAAGGTCAACAAACCCTTTAAATTGTGTTGAGCAGCATATTTGTCTTAGAAAAAAAAAATTCTTGTAACTTTTCTAATCTTTATCTCAGATTGTTAGTAGAAGGTGCAGGTATGGGATCCATTATCCAAATTATGGAAAGGCTGTTTTATCCAAATTTTTTAAAAAATATTTTTTTCTGTGTAATAATAAAACGCTTGTACTTGATCCCAACTAAGATATAATTAATCCTTATTGGAAGCAAAACCATCATATTGGGTTTATTTAATGTTTACATGATTTTCTAGTAGACTTTAGGTTTCGAGAT